>WBMZ01005216.1:0-86262 GCA_013400975.1 Atrichornis clamosus
TGGGGAGTTCCTGGCCTCTGGACCTGCTCAAACCAAAATAGGCCTTAACTCCCAGGAAAAGACGTAAGACAGGGTGGGAAGGGGGGGCTGATTTCCAATGCCTCTGTGGAAGGTAAGAGGGGCAGGAATTTCAGGTTGCCAGCATGGGTCCTGTCAATAACCAGCACATCAGGGTCTGGAAAGCTCAAGCAAACTCCAAACTAATGAAGGAACTGTTCTGCCTCCTCAAGAAGCAAACTGCTTCAATCCTTTAAACCACAAAGCAAGATGAAGCTTCTTTAAAAAAATAACTTCAATTTGAGAAAAAGTCCAACATCAAATCATGAAAAAGGTACCACCTCAGACACTTTCGCACACAGAGTGGGAGAGTGTCTCCCTTTTCTACAGCATGATGCAGTCTGATCCTTGGGTGGTCAATAACTAAGGAATGTTCCAGCAACAGAAAACAGGTGTTTATTGATTAAAACACAGCAAGTACAACCCTCAGTAACACTGTATATGGAAGTAGCAAGGAGAATCCAGGATTCCTCATGGGCTTAAAGTGTTAAGAAAGAGGTAGGATCTGAAGATGAATAGTCTGTGTGTGGCATTTAGATGGCAGCTGTAGGGAGAATATATTAAAGAGGCATGCCAGAGGAAAAGGGATACAGAAAGCTTCATGGATAGATGACAGAAGGAAAAGGAGAAAACACGGGTTTTACACAGGTGATCTCACAGACACAAGGGGGATGGGGAAGGAAAGGACTGCTATGGAATTCCCCCACAGGCCAAACAATCAGAGGCAGACAAGGGTAATTACTTTCTTTAATCTCAAGACTTCTGGGTGTCTGACTCATTCCTTCTGAACACTTGAGGGAGGTGATACTTTAATGCAATCTAGCTGGGAGGAACAACCATGTAAAAATAGCACCTTCCTAACCCCATATATTCGCTCCCTGCATGTATTCAGTCACGTCTGCTAACTAGTAACAAATGACATTCTGACTACTTTAATTCTCCCAGCCTTGCAGAACTAAATAGAGGGATGAGAGTGGATTCAGTTTCACCCTGGACAATACACCCACACTCTGGAAGCACCTTGGCCATAGCGTCTTCCAAGTGCCTGGGGGGACAAAAGGTCAGTGGGGAACTACAGAGGCTATCAAGGAGTGACTGGTAAGCGTCTCCCTGGAAAAGTAGTTGTCTAGGAAAAATATGCACAAAATTTGACTAATGCCCTAGACCAAATTTCAGCCCCTAAAAGCAAGGGCCACCTTTTCCTTATAGCTGTGTAGCTCCTAAAGCTGGGTGGCTCCTCAAGAGAGGCAAATACTTAAATCAACATGCAATTTTTACATCAAAGTTCTTTTATCTAATGTTTGAAATTAAGAATCTGTTTTACTATGAATGCTGAGGAACTCTCCCCCACCTCCTAGAAGTTTCTTCTGCTACTGGAACATTCCAGGGCTGTTTCTTTGTTTTATCATCTGCATCACTGTCATTCTGATAAAAAGACTGCAGAAACTCTGCTCACTGGGGATACTGCAGTCACTAAGCCTGCTGAATATCTGCAGTAGGCAATCACTGACTAAAATACTTACCATAAAAGGCTGTCTGCAAGGATCATGCTGTGAGACCACAGATCAGCATCACCAGTTCTGCTTAATATCTGAGACATCAGGCTTCATCAAAACTTGTATCCCTACCTTTCTCAAACCACTCTTAATGCAGGACTACCCACCTTTCTACACTGTTTAATATTTTATTCAGTCCTGCCTTAAAAGACTTGTGTGGTGAAGCTTCTGATAACTCCTTTGGGAGACTACGGCATAGTGTTAAAAATCCTCAGTTAGGAAACGTTTCCTGATATCCAGCCTAGATTTCTCATTTTCATCTGATTAATTCTAGTTACCCCACTGAGTTTATGCCCATCAAACACCTGCAACCTGGTATAGTGTGTCTTGGTTTTAATTGACATTTAGACCTTCCTTATATATCTATATATAGCTCTTTAATCTTTTAATTTCATTCTCTCTCACTGGAGTCATATCTTAACATGCTAAGGTAGTTTTGCATTTTTCTGCAATTTTCATTGCAGCAAAGCCAATGATTATTGTATACTGAACTAATATGTATGAAAGCAAACTGCAACAAGATTACAGGCTTATTTAAAACCAAATTCCATATCTCTGTCTTCAGTCTAAAACCAAATATTCTACTAATCACGTGCTTTGAGTTATAATCTACTTACTGTGTACCAAGCTTCTTGTATTTACTAATTGAGAAAGCATCAATGGTGAGTGCATTCAGTATTATGGCTGGATATAAAATGTATTTCTCAAAGCACTGTAGCCACACATACAGCCTTTCAAACCACATCAAATGAGCAGCATCTGAAACAGAAATTCAGATAACAGACTGCGTCAAATTATCAGCCTTTTTTGCACTGAAATACCATAGAAGACACAAGTTAGCTCACATTAATAAATACAGTCAACCAACTAATTTTTGAAACAATGGAATTCATAATTCTTTGGCAATAAAGAAATCATTTTGTTCTCTGAATTTAGAGAGTATCTGTTTTGCTGCTTGTAACTGCACTCATGAGAAACACTCAGAAACAATAAAAGATTGTACATGTTCGGTGGTAGTTTCGACATCATCCAGTTATTTAGTCACTGTATTAAACAGCACTTTTAGCAGATGTAATGAGCCCAGGGAGGCCTCTCCAGCTCAGGCACAGACCTGGTGAATGACCTAGGAAACCTCATTTGAACTCTGTGCCTCTCCTTCCCCATCTTAGAGTAGCAAAACACTGTTAATTAGACTATAAAGTATCATTGATCCCATCGCTAAATGCAACACCCCTAGAGATCTGAAGACTGAAGACTTATCAGGAGCTAGAAACTGTCATAGAAATTTCCCAAAACACTTAAACAGACATCGTAAAAAGTATTTGCCATGATCACATCTCACATCATTCCTCACTAAGGAATAACTTTTTTTGCAGTAGACTTTTCTAACAACACCACAGTGCTTAATATGAGTATTAAACAAGAACTGAATGCTCTGTACAATTCAACTGCTATGAGAACTTAGGTGAACTGAGTGCAGAAACACTTGTGTACAGACAAAAATAATGTCTTTTTCCTCAAGTGAGCTCAGTCAAGGTTATTGGAAAAACAGTGAATGCAAAAAGGCAGAACTTGGTATTGACTCAGAAATAACAATGCCAGCTACTGAAGCTCCAATAATCTTCCCTGCAGAAATGAAAACAATTATATAGACACCTCTCTCTCTCCCATACACACCTTTTCAATGATAGAAGACATGCTGAATCAACAGATTTCTATGTTCTGCAGGCACAGTGGTACATTGCATAGGCTAAGGGAAAGATCTAAAAGCAATCCTTCCAAATTAGGCTGAAGTCATGCTTTGCCAGGGTCTTAAGCTAAGGCAATGCTCTGGCAAAAATCCCCCTTCAGAAAATATGACTAACTTTTGTTTCTTGTTATAACAGAAAAATATTTCTTCCTTATTACCCCAAGGCCACCTCCTAAAAGTTCATACACAAGCAAAATGTCCATTTGGGAACCTAGCTTTCTCCATTCCTCTCTCCTCCTCCTGAACTCAGAGCTCCACTCAAGAACTTCACCCATGTCCAAAGCTGAGCTCTGTGAAAGAACTCAAGCTTCAGTAAAGGGATATGCATATCACACAGACCAAAAGGAAGGCAGCTGCAGGATCAGAGAGGGATCTGTTCAGACAATGCAGACAGAAAAAGCTCACATTCAGAGGGGTCCAGGGAAAGATGTGGATGATGTGAAAATGGCTTACTTGAATCTGTGGGGTATAAAAGCAGTAGTGGGGAGGAAGAAGAAGAAAAAATAGCCTAGCGTATCAGGGTTTCTTTCTCACTTAGTCCTGCACTAGTTTCTACACATCTATTATACCCTAAGCTCAAACATCTTGACCTCAGCCTTTCTTCCTGCAGCCAGGCAAAACAATGACAAGTAATAAATAAGTTATCTCACTGGGCCATCACGAGAATTGGTCTGATAATTGCAGTTCTATGGAACACCTTAAAGTTTGAGCAGCTTATCCAGAGTCTATGAAACAAGGCCAGCAATAAACTTGTGGAATTGTTATTAGCAGCTGTTTGTCTAATTGCAAGCAGTCATTTGTCTCCCCATAGCACTACCCTTGTAAGAAAATAGAAAGATGAAAATTAAATTAAATGCAGTAAATACTCCTCACAGACATCTTGGTTTTGTGTACTCGTCCTTTCATTGTCTGCGCCTGACAACTATGGGGTGCTACTGTCCTTTTTCCAAGCTTCTCTTTCTATACAAACAGGGAACATTTTAAAGTTCAGTTCCTACATTTTTATTACAGGGCAAAAGACAGAAGACAGCCTGTCAGACATATCTATCAAAGGGATTACCTTTTCCACAGTCTGTCTCATCTCAGAACATGATAAAAAACCTCTGCAGCAGCCTAAGGTACTGAAGTAATTTTTTTTTTACTCTTGTTTTCTAACACACAACACCAGCTACACTGCAATAATACTTAGGCCCAAAAGTACAGGAATGGACCACATATAAATGAGGACTGCAAAAGAAGGAAAAAGCCTGTTGCTTCTCATGCAGCAGGCAGCATGAGAAATGCAGCTGGTACTCAAACCAGAAGGAAACTCATCTGTGGAGATCAGTCCAGGACATCTCTACCTTCAATCTTTTCAAATGCTGAGTCACTGCATTTAGGAAAACAGTGTCTTCCAACAAATGAAGACAGACTTAATTGGGACAAGGCAAAGAAATCCTACAGTAGTCTTTTATAATTAAGTGCTGAAACAAACACTATAACCTGGGTATTTATCAGAATTACTGGTTATCAGGGACAGGGAGTCCTGAACATTGTTTCCAGTTGGGCAAGGAGCTTAATAAGATTTATATTTCTATTACACTTTCCTTGGTGTATTGCAGTAAAAGTTAAAAGGCAACCTTCAATCATGTCTCTTGGGTACGTTTTTCATACCCAAGCCTTGTTTGGAAAGTAATCATTTTGAAATACATGATTTTTTTTAAATAAAAAAGATTTTAATCCTTAATGTATGGTTCAGCAGAGAGTGATCTGAACTCTTTTGTTGTCTAGTTGAAGAACAGACTAAAATCCCTCAGTAGACTGTTCTGACAATGCTGTCTTCAAACACTTCAGAAACATATATTGCGAATTATTAAGGCACGGGATCCATCAAGAAATGACAAGCAAGCTTTGGCTGGTAGCAAAGGCAAGATGAGAGCCGGGGAGGAGGGTGGAAGCTGTGCTTCTTAAAGCACACTGCCTGCTTTGAAAATAACTCTATCAGAACAGGAAATCAGATCTTGACATACTAAAATACTGATTGATACACGCATGTATCAAGGCACTACCCACTGAAGCTAGCGGACATTAGCAAGAACAAATCTTAAAGAAAATTTCAATTTTAATGTTTCTCTAAAAGTGTTACAATTTAAATTAGAATTCTTAAGTTGCACTACCCTTGCTGGTATGTAAGAAAGCAGAAAAAAAAAAATGGCCTCAGTTTCATCAATCTTTTAAGTTTTTAAATTATGTAGAATGCCAATGTATTAGGCATGAACTGTAGCATGTCAAGCAACACAGCAAGTAACAGTACTGCAGTGTAAAAACAAAAGGCAGATCAGACAGTGGCTCGTGAAAGATCACAGAGGGCTCATAAAATGATTAAGGGACATGAACATTTGACAGAGAAACAGAGAGCTAGGATTGCTTAACTTTGAGAAGAAAAGCCTCATCAGGCATCTTATTAATGCCTTATTGGGGGCATTTTGGGAGTATAAATATCTGATAGGGAGAGTAAAGTTGATGGAGCCAGACAGTTCTCAGTATTGCCCAGTGCCAGGACAAAAGGAAATGGGCGCAAATTGAAAATCCACTTTAACAAAAAAATCAAAAAACTACAAAACCAAACCAACCAACCAAAAAAACCCAGAAAAAACTCCAAAGAGACCACAACTCGAAGCAACCTTTCTTACTGTAAAGATGATTGAATGCTATTACAGGTTGTCCAGAAAGGTTGTGGAGTCTCTGTGCTTGAAAATATTAAAAACTGGACTCGGCCCTGAGCAGTTTGCTCTAGCTGACCCTGCTCGGAGCAGGGGCATCAGACCAGACAATCTCCGGAGGTGTCTGCCTGGCCTCAGCCCGTCTGTGCAGTGGGCTCAGAAGAAAACTCCTACACGTTCACAGCTCTGCTGGAGGTTGGGGAGGGGGGGAAAATGAAAACGATCACCTACGTACGCTACTCAAGAGTAAAACCATAACTTATTCTCCCTGCTTTGTTACTTCTGGATTATTTTTTCCCTTGAAACCAAGAAAAACCAAAAGTCATTGCGCTCACTATTTGGGAAAGACTTTATTACAAACCTCTCACTTCCCGCTGCTGGTGCTCTTTGCTTTTAAGTATGGGGTGGGAGATCCACAGCCAGGGGTGATGCTTGCGAAGCTGAGGAAGGATGTAATGTGTTACAAATCCCACAGTCCACGCTAAAGCAAACAGGACAATGCTGAGAAATGGCTGGGCCAAAACAGAAAAAAAAGAAACAGTTATAATTTGCAAACAACATTTATATATATCTATGTTTTAAACATTTTTAACAGTTTCTATAATTGTATTTTTGCGTGATTAATTTTTATTCCTATGTTCAAACTCTTGATTCCACGGGTGAATATAAATTTTGAGATATGTGTTTTGCACACACAATTAACCAATTTTTTCCTCCATGATTGTAGGAAAAAAGGTAAAAGTATCAGGTTTATTCATTCTGTCCTCTGGGTTCCATATCATAAGAGCTGTGGAGGTTTAAGGAAAGAGATATCAAGTAAGTAATACAGAAATTAATAAAAATATCCAGAAACTAACTGCCTTGCACATATAATAATTTTGCCATGATCAGTAAACATATATTCACTAAATTCTCTTCCCACAATCTCTATTCTTTCTAGTTAAAGCACCCTGTGGTTTTGCATAAGAGACATCATACCTTATGGGGGCATTATGGGGGTAAAAAAAAAGGTAGATACGTACCCTTAATGAGAGAAACACAGTACTGGCACTGACAGCAAATGACAGAACAGCAGCAGCTGTGCAGACAATAAGATCCGATTTCAAGATTTCTTTCTGTGAAAATAATTATTTTATATAAAATTAGTAAGCCAACACTATTTTAACCAAAGTAAATTACTCTGTTCTCAATTACTTATACCCTGCATTGTGATAAGACTAATCAGCACTTCCTAACAGGAAAGTATTTTCTCCACTCTGCTTTGGGAAATTATTTCTTCACACTCTAGGTTTGGTGAAGTAATCACATTTAAATTCTTCATGCCTAATTTTGAATTATATTTTTAAGTAACAAAGCTATAATATTGGAGAAAGGAAAGCAATACATTTTAATACTGAGTCTGATACTGCTTAAGGACTATAACTCTTTCCCATTATGACTTTCTTACTTTTAGGAATAAAAATTCTGGTTCCATTTCCTACTTGCAAGAATCAAGTTTTCTCCAAATTCCCTTTCTCTTGCGTTGCCAAAAGGAGTCATGCTTTTCTGTAATGTCTTCCAAGACACAATGTTAATACATTTATCATGTTCTTAAGTGACATGTCCCATTCTCTGATTTTTTGTATTGGAAGTCAAATTTGAGCAAGATTTTGCAGATTTTAGACAAGGCCTTTTTCTAGTGTCACTGAATGTTAACGGAAGGACACATTCTGCCTTTGTGTAAAGATCTATAACTAGGGTAGGAGTAATTTTGTTTCTAAAGATTGGAAAATATTACTGTCTTTGCAGTTCATTTTTCTTGTGATTAAAATGTCATTCCCGGTAAACAAATAAACAAGATAGCTTGTGATCTGTGCAGTCTTCTGAATTGTACTTCAGAGGTCACCCAAATGTTTTTGTGAGTAAATGAAAATATTGTCTTAGATTTATGAGAAGGGCATTTAGGTTCAGCACTCAATACTGCTGCTAAGTTACCAAATGAGTAAATATTTGTAGCTCTTGGTTTAGAATCTGATTTATGCTTTAATTCAAAGACATCTAGAAACAACGTGTGAAAACCAACACTTTTGTTAGAACTAGAAGTTTATCTGATTTCCTGGTGCTGCAATCTAGGTAGGTTTAATGTATCTCATCAGAAAAAAAGACAGAAAACTAAAATAATGATGGTAAGGCAAAGCTATGAATAAGGGAGATAAAAAGAAAGCAAGTAGAACAAGTGAACAACAGAAGGGTTGCGAATTACCCAGGGAAGTTGGTAGCAACCACTATATTTAGGCTGCCTATCACTCCCTGTTATGAAAGATGCTTCTTAGTAAAAGGTCACCAGTATCAGCGCTTCCACTTACGGCAGCAGCCCTTTGAAATGCAGCAGGACTAAAAAGCCTTCAGGCTCAGAAAGTACTTTTGCTTTGTCCCAGGAAACTCCAGTCCAGCTTAGCCGAAATCTCAAGCCACTACCACTGTTCTTCCCCTTCCCAGGCTGCTCAGGAGTAGATACGTACCTCCAAAAGAGCAGTGTTCCCTCTGCTCTGAGAGCCAAGCCCCCTCCCGACAGCCCTGTACTCTGCATGGACTTCATGTAGTGGGAAGGTGTGGGAGCAGTTAGGTCTTCGTAACTTTTCCTGACCATCTTTTCAAAGCACAGCCCTGCCAGCCCTGCTCCTTGGCCGCCGCATTCAACAGAAGAACCACAACATGGGGGAGCTCACAGGAAAAGCCTTCCCTTCCCTGAATAAACCTTTGATCCCTGCCTGTCCCCACAGGTCTTCTCTGTTCAGCTCAAACTTTCCCTCACTAGCAAGCTGTGTATCCACCTCTAACTCAAGTGGTTTTAGTATGTGGAGCAGTCCTGAAAAAAAGTAGTCTGATAAAAATGAATACGGGAATTATTGAATGAATAATTGAATGAATACGGGAATGAATGCAATGGAAATTTTCTTTTTAACCTTTCCAGATATTTTTGAAGATGTTACATACAAAACCTATGTAAAGCAGCAGTGTCTGAGAAAATTAAGCGGTGTTAAATTTATACGGCACTATTTCAGCTCTTTTGTGAATATACAGGATGAGGAGTCTTGATCAAGTATAATTTTCTGTACAGCTGAATTCAACTACTCAATAGTCTAAAACATGCTTATAAGATCAACAAACACACTCCAATCATATTTACAAGCTCTTCTGTAGAACTAAAAAGGCTTACTATTGAAATGACTGATTTCTCTCAGAAATAGATGACTGAAGAAGCTGTCACTTAAAAAACTATAAAATACATTAAGAATTTAGCTGCAAAAACAGCAGAGTTGATAACAATGGACATTTTGGAGAGAGCTGGCATCCTAACTTTCCATTCCAGGCCAGATCACCAAAGACAATCTTTTCATATATTACATTCAAAAGGGAACATATTACACAAATTATATTGCACAGAACTTGTATTTCCCGTGTTTCATTTTGCAATTGTCCTTTTTACAGTGCTCTCATTGCTTTTGACATTCCCACTCAGAGAAAGGCCTGTATTTTTAAGGAAATTATTATTATTCAGATACTCAACCCCAAATTTGACAGTTGCTTTCCAATTCTGGCAGTTTTGAAAGTGTATAAAGTATCATATATGCCCAGGCTTGTCCTTTTGCCCTTGCACAGAACTGTTTCAAAATGTAAATATACTGCTCCAATGCTGACTTGCACAATGGTCCCCACAGGAGCTGCCTCTTGATATGGCCAACTCTTTCAAATTTCTCACAAAATTCAGGCTTTTTTCCTTCTAAAACAAAGCTGAGCAGTGATTGCTTCTGTTTTGTCTCACTGCATAGGGGACCAGGCCCTCCAGCAAATGGCTGACCCTGGGCAGTGATCTCTTTGGCTGAGGGGGTTTCAGAGCTACCTTCCAGGAGAAAACCTTGGGCATCCACTCACAGGCTTCTGTGGGTGGATCTGTGGCTTCCAGCCTTCCTGTGGAAGAGAGTTAGCTCTGGAAAAGCATGCACAGACCTTGGATGTAACTCTGCTCCCCATGCAGCCTTTAGACCCAACTCTCTAAAGCAGGATTTTAGATGTCATTTCCAAGACCAGGCACTTATGAGTTGAATACTGAATAGCCCTATAACATGATGCTTGAGTCATTCGCTGCAATTGGTCCAAAAATGGAAAAATTAAACCCTATTCACAGTTAAAATCTCTGCAGTGAGAGATACTCACTGTTGCAGTTTGCGCTGAAAGTAGGTTCTCTTTTTTCCTCCATTTTACGCTCAAGGGAAAAAAAGAAACCCCAAACCAACATTGCTACCTTTGATCCCTCAGGAATTTCACAAGCAGAATATATTAGAATTAGAATTTTTTGTTTGTTTTAATTACTATCACAGAATCATGGAATCGTTTATGTTGGAAAAGAAGTTTAAGATCAAGTCCAACTATTATTTTCAATTATATTTTGGGAGCTTTGTACAAATCCTTTTATTAGCTATCTAAATGTTTGTATTAAAGACCAGGAAGGAAGCTTGAGTTTGAACGTAACACATTATCACCCTCAGGCCACTGCTTAATCTAGTAATCAGCCATGTGGATGCCTACAGAAATTAATTATAATGGTAGGAAGCTCCATTCTCAAAGTTGAATGGTCAATTATCCATCACAGCTGCTATATAATTCAGGCTTCCAAAGCTGGCAATTCTTATACGGCTATTAAAGAAAAGGAAAATAGCAAAGGTCATGTAACTAAACATTAGAGATACTGTATTTATTGCTCGTAACATCAATGCAAATCCATCACAGAATACAACACATTAATTTTCAATATTAAACTTGTTTGCTTTTAGCTGCTTGAGAAGGTGATTTGGTACGGTATGCCTCAGGCTTTCTGATTAAAATGGGTCTTATTTAAATGGTGTGTTCTGTAGACCAAATGTCTGTACATGGACTAAGGCAAGGCCGGCTTGTGTTGCATCCTGCCATCTCTTGCCACTGACAGGGAGTTAGGAATACTCTACTTGCAGGGGAGCACTTCAAGAACAAAAAATGAAATCTCCTCCAAATACTGATATATTGTTTCACCCAGTTTCTGAACTGTTTGAAGATCCTCTTACCAAAGGCCCCAAAATTATTTAAAATTGGCTTTGAGCCGAGTCCTACATCCTAAGCATGACTGCTACTGCTGAAGCAAGTCAGCACAGGCTATGTCTTTATTGTGCCCCTCAAACTTGATGCACGTGCATTTCCTCCTGTCTCAGTTCTTCCCTACCTGCTCTGTTAGCACTGCACTGGTGAGGGTGCAGTGGGAGCCTCCTTGCAAACTGCTTGGTGTTTAACTGAGACAGAGGTACCAGGCAACACAGCGGTTATACAAAGAGCCCACATTAATCAGAAATTGCCCTCTCTCACTACCAGTGTGGGAAAATTAGCACTGTTAATTGACATTGTAAGCAAACGCTTTTGCTTACCATTTTTATACAGATTGAAGAAAGCACAGACAGAGGAAAAAAAACGAAGGCAAAGAACTAGCAAGCTCCACCAACACTGAAGGAAAGCAGCAGCAGCATGGAGTATCAAATGCACAAAGCAAAAAGTGCCAATTCTCAAATCCAGGTAACTTCCTGGAGTGCAGATGTGCCAGGAAGCCCACTTAATTAATCCTAAAAAAAGTGTGGCAACACATGACAGGAATGAAACATTGTGAGGAGAACTGAAGTTCTTGTCTGGCAAATCTCACTGAAGTTCACCCTACACTGATGCATCTTCTACCCCATTGGCTCAAGGGCCCAAGTGCAGCTGAACTGTGTCAGTGTAAGACATCAGATCCCTGTCCTCATCACTGACAAATAGTTTGAGAGCCTGCAGCATGACTCCTTTTTGAAAATACAGCCAGGATCTTAGATGCAGATTTTTTCACTCTTTTGGATTTGGTTTTCAATATATTAAAGCCTTGCCCAAGGTTTCCCACTGCACTGTGAAATGAAACCAGTTAAGTGGACAGCTGCAGTAACTGCTTCAGTCCCCTGGCTGGGCTCCATCTGCAGAACAGATGAGATCAGGCTCTGTACTCCTCCAAGAAAGGCACTATCAGCAAAAGACAGAACTACAGGGGAACGAGAAGCTTTCCACTACATCTGCCATACAGTCCCTAAGTACAAGAATGGAATGTCAATGAACTATGGCAATAACCTCCACACCAGAAATACCACAGAATAGAGCAAAATTTTAACATAAATACTTTATTTTTTTACTCTGTTACTAGATGGACATCCATATTCCAGGATCATCCACTGCAAACAGTTTAGTTTGCAAGAAATTGTAGCTCAATACAAGCAAAAAGAAATAGCCATATCATTTAATCTTATATAGGCCTTATCAGAGGAAGCAATTTAAAATAACACTATACATGGCAAAAATTACAATCTAAGCAGCAGCTTAGCAAAGAAAAGTAGAAAACATTGGTAGTGTGGGATCAACTCGTACACGGAATGTAGACTGTGCAACACCTCACAAAATGCCTAAGAAATGACTCAAGATGTACATGAGAGATGCATCCCTCTGAAGGGACATCTGGAGGCCAGGCCACCTACCACACTAGGAACTACGGACTCCCAGGTTCATGTCTAAGGGTCAAAAAAGGTAGCCTATCTTCCAGAGACTTTCTGAATGTTCCTGTCTTTTGCAATGATTCAGAAGTTTAGGAATAGCTGCCTAGATTGCAAATGCTCGGGTACAGGCACTGGGGATGTGGTCAGCAGGAAAGGCTGTCTGACAGCCAGGAAGCAGGACAGTTCATATGACTAACAAATGTCAAACACCCCTTAGCATTTCTGAAAACTTGATCATCTTCCCACGTGAACTCCTTATAAGGTCAACCTCCCCTGGGTAGCGGCAAATGTTTTTTTAATATAAAAAGACACAAAAAAGAAGATGGGTCACTTCAGATGTTTACGCTGAAGTGAGAAATAAGCTGACACAGACTTAGAGCTTCCTGCCAGACAGTAGTAAATAAACAGCCTGCCAAGCAAAGAAGAGACGATGAGACAGCAATACTTGGCGCCAGGCATGCATCCCCTTTTCCCATACTATCCCAATTTCACATGCTTCTTCCATCTCTAGGTGCCAAGTCTGACAGTGTGCTCCACTTGGCTTGGCTGGGGTAGAGGGCACACAGTCAGGAGTACTTCCTGGCATAGAAAAGGTATTCCTGAAACACAGATAGCCCTACCCTAGAAAAATAGAGAATAAGGGTTGTTTTAAACACACAATTCCATGGACTGAATCCTGTTCCTCTCCAATGTAGACAGGCAGTCTGGCACAACTGTTGACCTTTTTGAACACTTGTTGAACAATCCAGCCTACCTTGAACACACAGATTGCCAGGCTGTGATTTATGCACAGAACCTGCATTAGATCTCTGAGTACTGGGACAACAGTTGCCCCACTTCCCAAGCTCTAAGAGTACATTTCCCATTGACTCTAATAAAGAATCAATGCTGCATGGCCCTTTAAAGGAACCCTTCAGAAAGGAAAATGGTGTGTATCCCCCTTCTCGCTTCTGGCCTCACCGTAAAGATGATCTAGCTGTGATTTTAGTAATTTAAATTACTAAATGAGAATATTTTAAAGGTGCTGCAGTGAAAAAAATGGATGAAGGAGAGAGCTTTGAACAGAAAGTAATGAAAGAAAAAGACTTACCACTGATTCTCTCATTTTTTCTGGGAGTGGATCTTCTGATGAATCTTCAAATCGTTGGCGTAGATAGTGAGGGACATATTTACACTGAATAAGGGACCTGTTCAAAAAAAATGCCTAGTTAGGATAATTCTGAACATGTGTAACAGATATGAATATTCCTGAAAGGCAGAGGAGGAAAAACAGCCTCAGATCTCTATCTTCATGTATACATTTGCTATCTTATCTCTGTACAGCTGGAGATAGACACAAACCAAGGCAGAAACTCCTCATTAGTATATTGAGGAATCTCAGCAGCCCAATCAATGCGACCTGGTCATTTAGAGGAATGAGCAGAGGGCACTGTTGCATTTTGACTCTTATTAATGTTTCACCTAAGCTGAAACCAGTATGAGAGCTCTTTAGACCCATGTTAAAATGGCCAAGGAAGCTATTTCTGTACAAACTGTGTATGAATTCTGTCTTCAAGATTTATGTGCTACCTCCTCCTCCATCTTGAAGTTTATGCCACAGGCCATCCCTTAAATACTTTTTCCAATCTCCTTACTTAAAAGAAGTTCAGAGCTGTTTTAAAAAAAAATCTTAAATCTCTTAGTTTCAGGATTATACATTTTTACAAGTGCACAATAAATATTTGATGTTGTTGTACACATATACTTAATATTCAGATTTTTAACAACCATTTCAGTTGCTGAAGATTTCATTAAGAATGTTGTTAAATTAGTAGCTACATTTACAAGTTAAAATGCATTTAATAGTTTAAGATTACTTCCCTGAAACAAAAGTTTCAAGGAAGACAAGTTTCTGTTTTATTAAAGAGGTTAATGAACTGGTGTGTCCTTCCTGGGGAGCAGGAGAAAAGAACACATTTAAATTACTTCAAAATGGAAAGAGCTCACAATTCCATGCAGATTTGTAATCTACCTGTGTATATTTTACTCCAAGGCTAAGAAATCTCCCTAATACAGCACAGAGCTTCACTTCCTTCCACACACAAGTTCCATACTGTAACGGCTGATGGACTACACATCACCCACACAAAGCTTGATCCGGGTCTGCTTGACATCAGTGTCAGACATAGTAGGCTGTGGGTAAAGTTAATAGCAAGAGATGCAAGCAGTTCGTGTAGCTTTGCCCACATCACAACCTAGAAATGCATAAATATAAGACTGCCTGAATCTTTTACATGTTAAAGAAAGAATTTCTCAACTCTTCAGTAAGATTTACTGGGATGCCAATTTCCAACAAGTGCTCTATATGCTTTCCTTCCTCATCAGTGTTGTTCTCCTTTTTCTAAGTTTCTCTACTAAAATATAATCTTGGATGGTCTAAAAAGCCTTCCACTTCCCCCTTCTCTCATGTATTACAGAACTGTGTGTAATGAGCCTTCACCTCAAGACACACTCAACACACCTCAAGAATCAAAGGAGAGAACCTGTAGGTTTCCTCACAGGCCCTCTGCACTGTTCTAGGATAAAACTGAGCTGTCTGTGAAGCAGAATTCGAAATGGTATGGTGATACCATCTGCACAAAACCCACTTGCTTGCTTAGCCCCACAGCCACGGATGTAGTTGCCCAGCTGCTTGAAGATCACCACAGCCCTCATAACAGCCATAGATCACAATTTCCTAACAGGAAAACTCACATTTGCTGCCCCTGAGCTATGGGTCTGTGGGCCCCTCTCTCTCACATATCACCTCAACCTGCAGATCACAATGTTGGGACTTCTACCCTTAATCTCCCTTGTTTGCAATGTCAGCTCTCAGCACACACTTTCTTTCCTCAGTTACCTCTAGCAGACTGTGTCAGAGCAGAAAAGGAAGGATGGAATCTCAAACAGAAGCTATAGCCTACTACAGGAATCCTCAGCAAAAGCTGGAATTCTGCCATCTTCCTAGCACATTAAATGTCCCCTCTCCTGGTCCCAGTCCTACCCAATGCACATTATGCAACTCCAGTAGCCTGAACACCCCCTTGACTACATCACTGTCCTCCAACCTGGCAAGCACACAACCTCCCAGTGAGGAAAACTTGCTCCAGAGAATTTGGATAGTGCTGCTTAAAGAGCACCAGCCCTGCTGGTGATCCGACTGCAGCACTTCACTCACTTACAGGACTGATACCAACCATGCAGACATGGTGAGGAATTTCACCTTACCACAGCACCCTTTCAGCAGGCAATTCCTGTGGTTCTCAAACCAGGCGTCACTCTGGTTGGGTGCTGCACAGAGTAATCAGTAAATAACATTTAGAGGCAACTTACATCAGTACAGATGGATCACTGCTTTGTCTGCTGAGGTGGTAAGAAAGTGCAACTAGCAGACCACAGAAAGCAGAGAACAGTGCTGGAATGTGCTGTGCATCCCAGGGTTCCTGAAGAGGATGACAGAAATCAAAGTATTTGCAAGTTAGGAATGCATAACTTGAAATTTTAAAAAAGTAAGTAGGTAAGCCACACATGCAATGTTAAATGCATAACACCTAAATTTGTACACCATCTATCACAGAATGAAAATCCTTTTTCATATCAAAGTTTATTACTGTGAAAAAACCCTGCAATTAAAGGCATGTTTTGTACTCATATTATGCAATTCATCTGTAATCAGCAATTAGCTAGGAAACCACATGAAAGGCAGGTTTCCTCTCCTCTTTAATGAAACACTAGAGGGAAATTCTCATTAAAATGCGATCCAAGTGAAATCAACTGCAGTGTATTTAGCTAAACACTAAATTGATAAGCAGTTACCTGACCTGTAGCTAGATTGCATGTAACAAATGACAGTATCTCCCAGATCAGGCAGTGGGGTACAGTTCTGGCACCTCTGACATCTTTCTGCTGCTTTGGACATTACATCCAGGCCCTGTCTGGTTGCCAGCACAGTGGAGAGGGAGAGCGCTTGACACCACATGCGACATTCCCAAGGAGGGAAACGAGACAACTGACACACTCGTCTAAGATGAGAAACTCTCTCTGGGTGACTTACACAGCTAAAACTGGCTAGGAAGAATAAGAGAAAGAATATGACGCTTAAGGAACATTTATCAAGATTAGCTTCATCTGTGAAGTCCTCAGGTACAAATTAGGGATCTTAAGACATACTTGCGAGTCCTATCTGTAAGGAACACAAATTTTGTCTGTGGAAGACACAGAAACTTCATGGATGACATCCATAGCCATTTCACTTACTAGCTGTGTTCCTTGCCTCCACACAGCTTCTACCTGATTGAGCAAATGTGAACTCACCAGATCCTGTCACTTTCTGGACAGGTTTTGAGAAACAATGCTTGAAGGATCTGTGGAACTTTAGGCTGGTGCAAACAACACTTGTTCTGCACCATAATCTCTTGCTTTAAAAACTTAACAAATAGTACAGGACCAATATTTTTGGAGGTTAAAGTGGGGTTATTAGATTTATTTTGCTCAGTTATACGCATGACTTCTTAGCAAAGCTGACTCACATTAGGAAACACTCCATTTCATTCAGATGCAACAAATACCTAAGACAAACTTATTTTCTTTGAAGTGACAAATATCTAACCCATTGAAACATGGAATTTTGGAATTTAACTCTGAAATTCTCATCATCCTAAGAGTAGTATCAAAAAAGTGAAATTTTAATTCCGAAGTTCACCCTCCCCTCATCATACTACTGAACATCACAAAGATGAAAGATAGAAGTGTCTAATTCTATCAAAACAGTAATTACAAATTAAAGAGAGATTTACACACAATTATTGAAAGAATCCAGCACAATTTATTTGACAATTTAAACTTTACCATCCAATCCCAGTCTTCATTTCACTGTTCCCAGTTTTGGAGACAAATACATTTTGGGTTACCTTTTCCCATGTTTAGTCCCCCATCATATTCAATTCATATTCTTCAAAACCCTGAAGAAAATTACCTGAAGCCAAAATGCTCTGAAAATGGCTGAATCACAGCTTATCCAAACATCCATTGCATTTCCAGGGCAATACAACTGTGTACACATCTACCCAGCAGCTTCTAGTGCATGACTGTCCCTTTGCCCTACAACTTCTATTGAAAGCAAAATACTATCAAGAGCCGAGCAATATTCCTGATATTGAAATTTATCAGTAGCCAGTTAAAAAAAATTATTCCACCCTCTTTCTACTATTAAGCTGTACATGGCTGAATCCCATATTAATGTCTCAGGAACTCTTTATTTCTGTATTTTCTGCATATTACACATAGCTTCTGCATTTGTCCGGCCTGTGCTCCAGTTCCAAACTGTCATTGTCCCCTCAAAACTCAGATGTCAGGGAGCCAGGAAAGTAGGTAGCAATATTTGCAATATTTGCTCTATGCACAGAGAACAGGATTTTCCAGAAAAATGCTACACAATGCTGTACAGAAGATGAGCATGAACAAAGGTGTCACTTCTCCAGTATGAGTGTGATGTACCCTCCTCCATTTTGTCATTTTCCTCCCCCACTAACAATGCCTGGTAGCTTTAAATTGAAAAGATGAAAAAAACCAATATAGTTGATAATTGAACAATGATTCTTCTCAGTGGGAAAACAGGAATGACAGGTTTTAATCTTGGAAGCTGGTATTATCTGTCATACTAGACAAGGAGTTTGACTTCCTAGTTTACCTCAGTGGGTTGAGGTGACATGCAGTGCTTTCACATACAGTTTTGACTTTGATGCAGACACTCACGTAGCCATTTTTAAAACAAGTGGAACAGACTTACAGGGTTAAGGGTGAAAGCAAAGAGTTACAACAGACCCAGTGGTGGGGGTGTTCCATTCCAACCACTCAACTGCCTAATCCCAAATCAATCCACTAAAAGGGGAGATAAAGTTGTCTTTGAACTTATGAGCCTTTTACCACTGCTAGAGGAGGGAAGGCAAAAGGATTCTTAAAAAGTGGTGAGAGTAGTTTTCTGTCCTATGTTATTTATCCTTTTTACTTCTTCTAAAAGAAATGCATGCAGCACACTTACCTTTCAAAGATATGCTCAAATACATCACATTCTACTTCAGACACAAAAAAGGGCTCTGAACCAAGAACCAAATATGCTAAGTAGAAATTATTGTTACTTTTTTTTAAATTTCAGAGTATTCTTTTCAACTCAGCAATGACTTTGGATATTGCTGCGGTGTTAGCATCATTGAAGGTGAAGGTGTTGGCATAGCAGCTGGCTTTTTACATATGGAGACAAACTCCAATTGTGCTTCACACACCTGGTTTACCACTCTCATGATTTCATCATTATTTATAGTCATAGAACAGTTTGGGTTGGAATGGACCTTTAAAAGTCACCTAGTCCAACCCCCGTACAATTCAGTCAATCTTTCTTCTGTCTTTCTCCTTACTTCCACATTCCAGCTTCATCATGAATCTGTGCTATTGCTCACATTTCAAGCAATAAGCAGGACGTGTTGGAGGTCAATTATTCCACATATGGTAAAGTGAATACTAGCATCCTACTTCTGTATATCTAAACCACTGATTTTCTGAAAGATATTGTAAAAGAGAACCCTCCTCACGCCCCAAAATATGAGAAAATAGTAAGAACTTGTTCTCTACAAAGTTAACATTATATTACCGTGAATACTCATTTTCAGTGAATGCTAACAACCAAAAAATGTGAATTAATGAGCCCTGTGTTACACAGGTTAAAGACAAATTCTAGGCAGAGATGCCCACCAGCCTTATCTTCCCATTATTCATGGAAAACAAAACATTACTTCCCTAGATGATCTCCAAAAACTTGACAAGCGAAAAGCTGCCAGAATACAGGTATCACTGCCCATTCTGAGCAACACTGTCTCTGTTTCTCTGCAATTGTAGCCGCTGTTTTGGACCATATTTTCACTGCTGTTATTTAAAATCCATAAGGATGGAACTGATACGGGGGTGTCTACGTCTGTCCACACACACCACCTTACACAACAGGGTCCCATTCTGTGACTAGAATTCCTTGGCTAAAAAGTAAGGTGAGCAACAGCTTCAGGTAGGAAGCATGGATACTCATGTTTCACATGATGGTGAGTTTATCCTAAAGAAATGGAGCAGATTCCTACATTCCTATACAGTGACATACAGTAAGGGCAACTCTGGGCCATGTCAGATCCTACAGGCATAATTTGCTTTTCCTGCTGTATCTGGAAATTAAGTTTTTCTTATACATAGAAAACTAAGACCATAGCTACTGAAGTTACATCTAGAGTGCAAGACTGACTGTGGTTGCAAATATCACTGAAATGCGTGATAAGTGACAATACTCTCCAAAATTAACATCCCTAACAGCTCTTGCTTGAGCCTCAGGGGTCTCTAACTTGGAAAGAACATAAAACTGATGAGCCTTGCCTTCAAAACCTCCAAAGGGACTGAGAGTATTTTATGCAGTAGAAACAAAGCTGTCCAATAATACAAAACTTCTATTTTTGGACACTTACACATCTGGGAATTCAGTCTATACACACAAGTCCATTCACTACTGTTTAGAAATTTATTTGGGCAGTCTTAGCAGATTGAGGGAGATGTACGCTTGCAATTCTTTCCCACCATAAAACCCTATGACAAATATTTTAAAATTATTAGTATATAGGTGAAGGCTGCATCACTGAAGATGGGAAGTAAGAAGCACTGTTATTTTGACTAATGAGTTTAGAACTCATTAAACAAACCAAACTACATCAATGTGAGCTGAGAACAGTTTAGAATCCACATAGGATTTTTAGTAACTGTCCATTGAAGTAATAAATAAGCCACCAGAAAGTGCTTCCTTCAGGTATGAGGTAATGGAAACTATGTAACTTACATTTTAAAAAATATACACTTACACAGAGCTGGAAAAAGCAGCTGTGCCACATAGGAACATATTCACATCAGTGTAGTTTTTCTAACCCAGGTTCAAAAATCTGATTTTTTTCCAGGCTGATTAAAATAAACTCCAAGTTCCACACACACACACACAAAAAAATCTGGATGACAAGTAACTAACTGGTTCTGGATAAGTTTCAAATCCAAACCAATTGATATGAACAGAAGGCAGAACACAAGGACTTACTGATTCCAGAAACATTCAAACATTCAGGGATGTGCTCTTCTGCCCCACAGCAAAACCCTGGAACACTGGAATGCTGAAGACGGATATCAGGATGGCTAAATTCCAGACTCAGTATTTGTAGAAGAAGTAGGAGGGCATACCTCACTTATTTTTTAAACATCTCTTATATATTGGGCATAAACCATAGAACACATGGAGCAGGAGACAGAAAAATCAGTACATCATGAAATTCTAGTCAAGTGAAAAAGATGACACAGAAGTTCCCGTGTCTCCAATCTGATGGATGCAATATCTGAAAAATAAAAACACCTCCTCCTGGAAAAAGAGAAAACCCTTTCGTATATCAAAGGTAAGGTAGCTATTAGAGCTGCCAATTTCTGTTCAAGATTACAGGACTGAAGATGAGACCAGAAATAAAGCCAGGTTGAAGTGAACTCAGGTAATTTTAAACTAAATCCAGTTACCCAATAGCTTCAAAAAAAGTTGTGAGCTTAAAAATTGCTGCTATTAGATGTAAGAATCCAAGGAATGAACAAAAGAGCTGATAAAACCATGCTTAAGATTTAGAGCTTTGTATTAAACAAAAGTGAATGAAAGTTCATAGAGGATCTGCAAAGAACTGGATAAGGAGTGATGATATCATTAAACAGAGGTCTAGGAGATAAATCTCAAAGCAAGCAGGAGAAACTCAGGCCTTTGCACTTCAGAATCTGAAGACATTTACCTACTTGCTTGCCTGAAATCAGGCTCTCAGTATTGTTATACGTAAGGATGGATAAGCAGCTGGTGTCCTATCACTCATGATATGGATGTTTCATGGCATAAGATGTATGAAGAGACGTTCTACAGCACCTGAAAGCTGTAACCAAACCACCTTTCATCACCAGGATAACACGACTGTAAAACAGAAATCTATCCACATGACTTCACATCACCACAGGAAACAACTTCTGTGCACCAGCCAGGTCAGACAGAGACTTGTAAAACTCCTGCACTCACAATACACTGTTTTGACTGACAACAGTGATTAACAGTGTCCTATCAGTCCTCAAGGCCTGAAACACACAGACAGACACGAGCTATTTAGTGCTCAGGGTTTTCATGGAGAAATTATCTGTTATAATTTCAGATGCAATAGTCTGTACTTCCTACTGTGAACAATTTTGGATTTCTTTTTTATTTGACAGCTTTCCAGAAAAAGAAAACTGATCATCCCAGCGGTAGCATCACCAGAGGAGGTACTGACAAGCTGCAGACCCACAGCTCCTCCACACCAATATCAAGCAAGGGCAAAGCTGCTGAGGAGCACTATAAGGAGGGAAGCCATCACCTGGCCACAGCAGCTGGGACCCTTTGCTTTCCAGTCACCTCTGAACAACATTCCTCTTCCTCCTTCAAGTGTCCAAGTCACACAACTCATGCCACAGCTATCATCATCATACTAAGAGTTTGTGCCTGGCCCTGGTAACAGACTGTCCCTTCTTTTAGTTGTGTGGAAAGTGTACATTTGGCCACATAACAAACACCCTGGGTCTGCCAGGAGAGCAGTGTGCAGCCACTCCCCAAAACATGCCATATGCTTCTGATGAAGTCCTGTGATGGGACATGACAGGAGCTGCCACCTGACCCAACCCACACACTCACTCTTCACACAAGACTAGAGATCTGTCCACCCTTTTTTAGGTGGTATGTGCATTTTAGCCATGAGATAGGAATATTTCTGGTCATGCCATGGCAAAGGCACTGCAAGGTCATTCAGAAGGAGTGGCAGGGCCAGATGAACTTGTTGGACACGCCAAACGTTGTCTGCAGGTCACAGGATGAACTCTCAGTTGAGAATACTGTACAGTAGTTTTCCTCAGGCAACTTGTCTGAACAAAAATCCATGAGAATTATTAAGTTAAACTAATGATACATCTATACTGCAGCTGCTTTTTCATAAAGATTCTCAGTTGGTTTTGTACAACATAATTCAACAGCAAAATCAGTCTGGACAAGGCATAGGATTTCAGCACAGGGCTATTAGTCTCAATTCTCAGAGCTTATATTCTCATGTTGAAAGCTACCTTGAGTACTCACACTGTTCTGTGGACATATCCCAAAACAATTCCTACTTCTTAATTTTCTAAAATTGAAGTTCTAGAGCAAACAATTAATAGCTGCTAATTTGCTATTCTAAAATAATTTCAAAATCTGAGCACAACTAAATCAAACCATTGCATATACATAGCTTATGCTCTAAAACAGAACAAGAAAAACTCACTTAAGATCAAGGATTTATTATAAAATAAAAATTGGTTTTTATTTTAATAAAAAAACCAGAAAATCGTATGGTAAATTAATTTTTCTTCTAATGAACTTCTTCAGGAGTAATGTATTTCCTTTTGGAATAAGTAATGTACACAAAGAAAGCAGGCTGGACTATTTTACCCTGCAAGATTATAATGAGAACACAAGAACCACTTAAGGAAGGAGAGGATCAAGCCTGATACCACTGGAATGTTCTTCCTGCTGGACATTTGATGTGAGCAATTGTTCACCAGTAAAAAGCACAAAATCATTTAGAGATCCGTTCTCCTCTGCAATTTATTTCAGGAAATAGAACTCTGGTAGTTACACCTGCTGAGCTATAAGACGTTCTGCCAATAAACAGAGCTGACATTTGAGGATGCCACATTTCAGCCAAAAAACACGCTTTGCAACCCCACTGTCCTCTGCCAAAGACAGTCAGGTTTCCCTGCCCTGAAAATTTTTTATTATAATTTTTTATTTTACATCCATAAATATCGAAAATTTTGCTCTGTTGGTTTTGCCAAACTGACTAAAAGTGAAAAGAACAAAATAAGAACAAACAGCTGTAAAGTGCAAGCATGAAAGAGATGCTATTGCTAGCTTAAAGAAAACCATGTATTTACCATTGTTGTGCAAACACCTCAGTGAAACAGGCTACAGCATTTGCTCATTTTTGAGTTAAATTCTGTAATTTCTAGTGCCCCAAAAATTAAAATCTTCACTTGAGTAAGATCATAAATTGTTGTTCACTACACATCAAAACAGTTCTAGTTACTTACAAGGGTATTAGACCACCTTTCACAGTGGACCCTCCTCAGGATCTGATTAAGTCAATCCCTACTCTTCCTTCATCAACCACTGAATCATTCTCTTGCAATGTTACAGATACCAGTAGAAAATAAAAATCTCTGGACCTGACTGGAGAACAAGGAGGATTAATACAAGCGCTTGTTTCATATCTCCTAGAAGAAAAAATGTAGGACATTTCAAGCACCCCAGCAGACAGATTATGAGCTGAAGCAAGAGGAATCATCTTTACATGCTTTAAATTAACCTCCTCAGAAGTCCCTTTACAAGAACAGTGCCATTAAAATTCAAATTAACTGTAACTTCTGCATGAACAGAAAGTCTGAACTTAATATTAGTAATTTGCAACAGATATCTTGTAAATCTTTCACAGCACTCAACTTCAGGGTAGCATTAAAAGCATATTTCTAAGCAGTTTGAAGCCTAATCCAAAAGGAGATTGCTTATCTACAAAGCCACCTGCATGATGCAATTTAAAGCATTATGCTGAGAAAAAAGTAAGTAGACTATTTTAAGCAGCTTTTTTTTCCTACTGTTTACAAAAAACCTTTTTTGAAGTATCCATCACACAACTTCCCTACCCTCAAATAGTGAAACACCCTGCACTAACTTTAGGGGTGGAAAAAAAAAGGATCCTTCCCCAGATATTCGCCTGTTTAACAGAGGTTTAACTCAATAGTTTAACTCCTCCCTTCCATATAACTGTTTTCATTTTTCTCATTGTTTCTCACCCGCATTATCCATTTTCTCATTCTGTTCATCCTCACGGAGAGCCTCCTTCTCCATCCCAGCTGCCAGTTTCCGGATCACTAACACAGCCAGAAAACAGCAGCAGGAATAGTAGCTACTTTAGGGAACTGCATAAGCAGCAGTTACACTTTGTAGCATCACACAGCTGGGCCAGGTCTAACCAGTATAACTGATACACTGGGTGAGCCAGGTGACAAGAGATTCCCTGGGAGAACACCACATGTTCAAAGATATTTAATTTCAAAGTGTCTTAACACTGCAGCTGAGTTGCTGAAATTTACTGTGTATGGACTCAAGCCACCCAGGGACAAGATAAAATGGTGGCTTAACACATTTTACCTTACTACTGGGAGTGGTTAAGAACACACAGCCGGCTCTGATCATCTGCAAATGACCATCAAGACATTGTAATTGTCCTCGTTGGATTTAAGGCCCCTATTCAAAATTTCAAGTAAAAAATAGTTAGAAGCCATCAGAGAAATGCTAATGTTTCTTAAAGAATTCCCTTAAAGAAACATCTGATCACCCCTCTCATCTGTGTGAATCGCCAGCCTGGGTGTTGACATGATACATCCTTGGCTGTTGTAGAACGTCACACTGGGATCTCTGCGTGTGCTGTGCATGTGTGCCACCACAAAGCATGCTCTGACATGTGCCCACAGGATGTCAAGGGCAGCTTGTAAATCACAGCACATCTTGGTGCACCCCTGCGTGGACACTGACAGCATCCAACCTGTAATGAAACACCACCAAAAGGCTGACCCTTATAGGATAAATTTTATTACCAAGTCTAACAGGAAATTCTGGTCTTGCTGTGCTCACTGGGAATTTTACAGCTGACTTGAAGGCAGATAAAATTTCATTGTCATTTTCTAGATTAAAAAAATAAATGCAGAGGACAGCCATTAACTGGGGGGATGCGGGGTGGGGGGGAACGGGGGGCGTGAAGTGCTTTAGATTGAATATTGCCCAAAATGCAGCATCTGCCAAAAAAACTCTAAGAAACCTTCAACATTGGGCATCACTGGAAAGGGAACCAAGAATAAGGCAGCCTAAAGTGTCTCTTTCTATGGCAGTATAGAGAGCTGTGGCACACCTGCATCCTGAGCATCATGCACAACTTGCTCTCCACATCTCAAGGTCACAATACAGTAAGAGAAGGCACAGAGTAGGATGCCTAACTTAGCTACTCCTGAGAAAGCAGCTGCTTTACAAGGAGACATCAGAAAGGCTGCGACTCTTCAGTTCACAGAGAAGATGGCTGAGGGTGGGACATGTCTGATGCCTACAATACTATGAAGGCAGCAGATGCAGTGAACAGAGAACAGGTTTTCCACAAGTCCTGCAATACTAGGCATAAGGAAGACTTGGTGAAATTAGGAGATCAGCTTAAAATCAATGATTGATGCCACTGCTTTGCACAGAGCACAGTGAACATCTGGAATTTGTTGGCACAAAGCTGTGGAGTCATAGAGGACCAGCACATTCAGGAAGGGACTTGACAAATTCATAGACAAGTCCACAGACACCAAATGAAGCATGCTCTCCAACGTTCCTAATGTAACAATTTTGGGTGTTGGAAGGGTATTAGGGAAAGGAGTGCCAAACTCAGTCATCTGGTTTGCATTAAATTCCTAAGCTGCATTTCCCTGTGGGTGCAGACACTGATTTACATGGTCCACTGGTCTGCCCACGCTTGACATTTAACTTCTTAGGTATATTTTTATGAAGCAACAGCAAAAACCTTACTAGGAATCAAGAGCAAATTTGGCCTGGCTATGCAGGTCAATAGGAACTGCAACTTTTTAAGTCAAGGCTGCTGCTCCTCTTTGCAGAGAAAATTCAGTGGATCATTTCAGACTGATACATATAAGAGGCAAGTAATCACAGGTATTAGACACACATTTACTTCAGAATTTCTCCTAGAGTTTCAGTCTAGTTCTGTATAACTAACAGGCAGAATCTGAAGCATGGCTTGCAAAGCTTATCTTGATAAGCAACAACAATGTAGGACCAGACAATGCTAGTCTGCCTAGATTACATGAATTTTCACCTTGAAATTTTGAATTGTTACAGTGTTGTTTTTCTGGCTTACCTTCACTGCACTGAAGCAGAAAGCGTATAGGACAATGAGAACAATAAAGCTTCGGGAAATGCTGTATAGTGCAGATACGAACCCAGCAGCAGCTGAAATACAGACATTACAGGTTAGTTAATTTATTCCTAGATGAGGAAGTGCAATCACAACCAAAAAATGAAAGAGTTTTTGCATCACAAGAGATATAGAGATTAAAATCAGACACCATAAAGCTACTTATGGAGAAGACACCTTCAAATAAGCTCACAAACTGTTGACAGCTAAGACTGAAAACCTGATGCCACTGTGCTCCCTGTGTTTTCCATTTACCTAAGGTCCCACACTATTTCTTTTTGTCCTGAACACTTTTTACCAAAATATCAGTACGCTCCTTCATGTTGCTACGAAGGACGAATGCAGTGATCTACAAAATTGGCAGTTTTCTACTCAAAATCCATAGCAAGTTTTCCTCCTTCCCTCTGCTCCTAAGATGCAGGCTCTGGTGTCACGTAAAAGTATCCTATCTTGCTCAGTCAACCATGATTTGCACCATATCAAGACACATGAACAAACTTAGAGAGAAAGAGGAGGATGCCAGAAGATCTCTTGCTATAACCTCCTTTGAGAGCTTCCAGAAGCAGGTAGGAAAAGCTGTCAGACAGAAGTAGGAGTTCAGCAGTCTCAACAATGGAGCCACAGAGGCTGCAAACCCATGCTCTAATTAGGGTTCCACATACACTGGAATGATGATGATGATGAGGAGCACTTTATCCAACACGTTATTTCCTGCAGGTCCGCTACGGAATTTACAAGACAAAAAGCAAAGAACACCTGCATCATCTGTGCTAGTTTCAAGCACTTGCCAAAGGCTGTATCTACAGCCCCAAGCAGAGTGATGGAGTAAGCCTGTGGAATGAGAGGTGCTGAGCATGCCATATCCATGCCATCCACGCTTGAGATGCGCCACTGCAGACTGTCTCGAGTCTGGTCCCTTAGACTGTACACTGCTTAGTGTTTGGAGTGCAACAGGGTGCTCCCTTACAGTGCACCTTTCTGTTAAGTTTCATCCAAACTCCAGTTTTCATACTCTGCCACCACTCTGTGATGTAACACATGTGGTAAGTGGGAAGAAGGAGGACATTTGTTTCTGACCCAAACTAAGATGACAGTGTAGATGCATCTCTATCTTCTCTGTTACTTGAGCTGTAACGAAAAACAAAAAAACCCACTACCAACAAGAAGTCCCGATGCTTCATCTCTCAAGGGCCTTCTTTAATCTCTGACCGAAATAACACCAAAAAAATGATCACTCATCAAGTATCTTGTCAATATGACTTTCTATGGAAGAATACAAACTTTTTAAAAATTTTCTAAATATTAGAAAAAAAACAATTAAAGGTTTTCTTTTTTAATAAATGTAGTAAATATTCACATCACACATGCCAGGAAAGAGCTCTTTGATACCAACCATATTCTGCAGCCTATAGCACAACTCCAATACAACTTTTCAAAAGAAAAAAGAAATCTAATCAAGTGGGTCTTGTGAGTATTCACCCCACTGTTATGTGAGTACTATTAGCTGTTTGAGCTTTAACATGCACTGTGCTTTGAAAAATGCAGTATGTTCAAATCTAAGGTTATAAGCCCAGAATGGGATAGCTCAGGCTGCAGATGGCTACTTACCAGAACCGCCAAAAAGCAACATGTCTATTTGTTCCAAAAGATATATGCAGAAGGTGTTGATTTGGGGGAAAAGTCCAAGAAGAGAAATTGCAGGAAAGCAATATAAAAACACTACAGAAAAAAAGAAAGTATTTTAGAACACAGTCACACATCCAATGTATGGAAAATAGAGAAATATGCATCATACCAGAATAAGAAATTATTGCAATTAATTCTATAGATTATTCAAGTGAGCATACCTTAACCTTAGCAGCAACAATTACACTTTCCTTCTCATGTCTTCAAAATAAATAATGCTATTTTACATATAAGAAACTAAAGCTTAGAGGTTAACTTTAAGATTTATTTTGGACAAAAGCAGTGTCAGAAAAAATAGCATTATGTAGCCTCCTTACTGCTTCTCAAATACTTTCGAAGTTATATTTGTTCCTTGCAAAGTAGAGAAATTTTAATTTGCAGACTTTGGAACTTTCTCCTTGAATCTGAGATTGTTCAAGCACAGCTGTAACAATTCAATATAAAAAATAAAGATATTTAAATCTGAAGATCTGAAATATCTTGGCTATCACAATACCCTGCCTCTGCCAGCAATCAACTGCAGACACTTATAGCAGTCCCTAAAAATGGGACCAACCTATAGTGAAACTTCCCCAGAATATTTTGTCAGCTTCCAGAAGAATGGACTTTTAACTTTGCAGTAGTGTAGGAACATTAAATACAGGAAAGAAACTCAGGGGTAAAACCCAGTCTCACAGCTTTGCATACTCTCTTTCTAAATAGAAATTCTAATTTAAATGGTTGCCTCACAGACAAGAAAAAGCAGGAGTCATAATTTAGGTAATCATGCTGCTAGTCTTATGTTCTGTTCATTTCCAGCCAGTCCTCCTTCCCATTCATTTACTAACAGCTCCACCACAGACAATGCTAAACAAGGCTGTCTAGCAAAGCATCTAAACACACACTCGAGCCAAGTGTAAACTCTGAAGGACACACACACATATTTAATCATGCTCTTACTGATTCATTGTACTAGTACCAGAATGCTCTGCACGGTGACGGAAAGAGACGTGTGTCAGTCACTCTTCCTTGTAAACAAGTATGTATTTGTTACTCTACATCCTAGGAGGACTGCAGTTTCCTCCTACTCATTCTCATAAAAAGCAAATTAAACAAATCACTAGTACAACTTATGCTCTGTCCTCCCAGTCAGATTTTTAAGAAGGAAACAAAAGAGTTTGTGTTCTTTGCTGAATGCTAATTTCACACTTCCCAGCTCATCTTACTAAGGCATCTTGTGCTAAAAGGAAACAATACACCAAGTTTGATCTGACAGCTTTTATCTTCATTGTATTATACACTACTGCTATCTAATACTGTAAATCTTGCCAAGGAAGTCAAGCACAGGAGAGAAAACAACATGCTCAAGTGTTAAACACAGACAGTGTTCACGTAAGTATACTTGGATTCACAATGCTCCCTTCAACACTACTTTCTGCCACTGGCACAAATTAATACATATGTAAGAAAATAGGGAAATACTGTCTTCTCAATCTTTTGCATACAAATGCCAATATTAATTTCCTCTTCCTTTATTATTCTGCACCTTTCTAGATATTCCACCAAGCCATGCCAAGCTAAGCAAGGACCACTCCTGAAGACAGCCAATGGCATGACAGAAAACTGCTCAGCAGGCCATGTGGACTCACTATGGATCAACTCCCAAAAACTCACTGCTGAAACTCTCAGGAGATATTATTCCTTAGGCAAAAGACTTGCAGAACTGCCAGAACTCATCTCAGACTACTGACTTACAGTCCAAATGACTGTCCTTGCTGTAGCAACCTCAGAAAAAGTGGAATAAGAGCAGTGGAAGGAAGGATGAGATTAAAGATTTGACAGTACACCAAGATATATAGAGACAAATGTAAACAAGGAAAAGTTAGTTGACTATAAAACTGTCCTCACCTCACCCTCTCTCTGTGAATACCTTGAACAATCCTAGCAACCTCTTTAGCTAAGGCAGCTTTGTTTATCTCATCCTGCACAAAGGAGCATTACAGAGAGGAAAACAAACAGTTTTCACCTACAAAAGGATTGAATTTAGGAGCAGTAGTTCCCCTTGTGAGAAGCAGACAATAAAAGTAACTGATTAATCCTTTGAAACTGCATTATGAATTCCAGAGAGAATTTCTTTAAGCATCACAGGTTTTCATACAGACCCACAACACCTTAAAAAGCTGAACCACTAAGAGAAGCTTATGTGAGCTGCTCACTGCAGTTTGAAGGTTTCCTCTAAACAAGCAACTATCACGCAAATGTAAGAAGAGGGAAATACAAATTATGACTGCAAAATCTGCATCTTTTGAGACATGTAGAATGGCAACATCACTGCAAACATTTTAGAAGTTTAGAAAATTATTATTTTATAAAATTTTATATATCTGAGTCCTAGACCACTTGCTGCGTAGTAAAACATGGGTTTTTTCACAAGGAAAAAAACCCCAACGTTATTTCAGTGAGCAACAGTCTTTTTGTTCTCCCACTCCTGAACATAGCAGAGCATAACATTCATAGGCTTTCTACCCTTGACAGAAGCTTAGTCATTGTTAAAAGTAGCAGGCAGAGGACTCACTAGCACAAAATTTGCCACCTACTGATTCTTAAGTCTTCTGAGACGTCTGTCAAATAATTCCACTTACCTTAAATGGTTTAATCACTAGAACTATCATATATTAAGTGCATAACTAATTTTGTCACTCAACACACCTGTAGCACCTACTGAGGTTGCCTCTGTCTGTGCCCTTACTTGTACTTCATATGTTAATCTAGCAAAAAGGTCAAATGAACTAAGGAATTCAAGATGAAAATCATAGTTAGAAATAAAGTAATGAAATCCCAACTGATTTAACTATAAATCAATAGCAGAATTACCACCAATGTAAAATAAACAGAATCAGATAATAAATAGATTGCAAAGAAATGGACCTGTTAAAAACCATGTTTCATAAGTCATTAGGTTACGCATCTAACAAAGCAGCAATTATTTTCTTTTATAACCTTGTTTCAAGATGTTTATTAGAGTATGATATGCAGCATCACACTAGTTCTTTGTTAATTCTTCCTATGATTTCCATTACTTTTGCTTTTTACTGCAGTCAACACCTGAAATAGAAGATTTTTCCTCTCCTTGGTATTTGCAATGCACAACGTAAAACCCCTTGATTTCCAAACATATCACTCAGAATAACACAATACATTATGATTAAAATACAAAAGTCACCATATGATGACAGATCAGTAAAAAGAGATTAAAAGTACCTAGCAAATAGGCAAAATTGAAAAACAATAGTAATATTTTATTGGTATTCAGAGGGATCAATTTCCCTCATGATTTTACAGCCCAAACCAAATACTTCTATACCTTCATTACCTAAGAGAATCTACACTTGAAGTGCAGCAAGATGCTGTAGGATGTCAGATGGCCATGGCTTACAGAGGTAGCTGCACTGTGAACACTTGCAAGGATTCACAGAAGTTAGGACTTCCATAGAGACAAAGCAAGGAATAGCTAAAGCATGGCACCAAACATCACTTGAACCAATACACCTCAGAAAAATAACAACAGGGGACAAGCAAAGGGAAATGGTTTCTTCTCCCCTTCTCGTTTAACAGATGTCAGCTGGGGAGATAAGCCTGTATTTCGTCTCTCCCCCACTCCCCCTCTTGCCTCAAGAACGTGCTCTGCCATCTCTTTTGAGACCAGCCAAAATTAACACATTTATAACCACACTTTCTTTTCTTACGCTGGTTGCTATAGTTTTTCATTTATCTCTATCCCAAGTGTCATCTAAGATTCTTGTTGAATTATTTATCAGCATTTTTACTGCTCACCTTTGACAGACAGAGAAAATAAGATGTAAGGAGAAACTTTAATGAGACCAAAGGAAAGTAATGAAAGAAGCTAATTAAAACAAGTGAGATGTAGATCTTCATATTCCCCTGTTTCAGGTGAGAAGAATTGGGAGCCAATGTACCCATGTAAAGGACCAGGAGGCTTTTCTAAAAATAGTATGCCTGAGTATGGCAAAAAGCAAGTACAACAGTCACATGTGAACAAAGACCTCAAAGGTCATACACTCTATATCACAAAAAGCTTTTTCTTCTACCACAGGTTTTCCTGGTTCTACATTCACAAACCCTATCTGTGATACACCACAACACAGCTTTTTGGGAAATTTTCACAACTTTTAGACTTCACATTTCCTACTCTGTACCTTAACAGTGTCGCACTACTGACGTGAGTCCAGTTCAGCACTTGTATCCTGTGACTCAACTGGTGTAACATCACATTTGTAGACTGTACGTGTGGTATACAACGTGAAGAAGTGTCCTGACAGAATGGGGTAATATCAGCTGTGGCTACTCCAAATTAGTGCCAAGGAACCATCAGACCTGCTTGGGGGCAATATCTGAATGTCCTCAGCAAACTCAGAACATGGTTCCAGAAGGAAGATGTTGAAAGAGCTACTGCAGAATGGCTGCTCCACACTAACTGGTCACATGGACAGTATGATTAAACTAAACCAAGAAAAAGCACATTCTTCACGATCGGAAGAATGTCTATCTGAGGAATTGGCATGGATTAGCTTCCAGGCATTAAATTCGAAACTCAAGTTCTTCTGCAGTAACTGCTCCACACAGACAAGCCCTTACAAAGATTAACTGCATTTCACAGATGATGTCTTTTGCTAATAACATCAGTGACTATTACTTTTCTGTGGAGACATATCTACGAGCCTCATTTCATTAAGAACTCCTTTTACATGAGGGAAGGTTGCCAGCTGCCCCCCACCCCGTCTTAAGTCATTCCAAATGTTTCTATCAATTTGACTTAAGAGTTCTGCCTCCATAACATGCATTTGATTGGCAACACAGGAAAACACAGACTTCCCCAGCTAACACTTAACTCCTTTCTTGCAGTCCTAGGAAAAATATTGACTCACCTATTACATGGTCTCTGGCTGACTGGAGAGATCTAGGCGAGAAGAGCTTCAAGCCATACATCGTATAAACAGGAGGATTTGTGTCTTTAGATCCAGCATCTAGCAGCAAAATAAGGCCACACAATATACAAAAATATACAGGTCTGCTGTAGATTATGATTTTATTGTGTCCCTGGAAGAAAAAACAAGAAGTTAGAATTTTGGATTCATTCTCCTACTGTGTGCACTGCATTACACTAGAGAGCGGGTCAGAGGTCTGACAAAATATTTTAATTATCTATACATAATAATTAGTAATAAAAATGTTACAAGGTATTTCATCTGCTCCAGAGAAGACTTTCAAAAGGCACAACAAGCAGTTAAGACTGATTCAAGCAATCATTTATACTTTTGAAAATCTAACCTTCTGGACCTTTCAAAACATGCTAATTCCAAGAGTCATCATTTTCTGGGGAGAAAAACCCCTCAAACTGTCTGAATCTTTCTTTTCAATAGAAAAATAATTTTTCTCTATATTACTTTTATGTTAATGAACATCTGCTTCAGGTGGCTTGACCTTTTTTTACTTTATGAAATATAAAATTAATTTTTAATTGAATCCTGGGAAGAAATAAAATAATAGAGCACATCCTAGGTACAGTGTGAGGTATGGGAATGGATTTTTTCCACCAATTTACATTTTTTGTTGCTTTGAACCACCTGACAGCAAATCAGCATGCCTTCTGGAGGGGGTGACACTCATCAGCAGTTTCTGGTCTGCCTCTCATGAAGCAATTAGAAATGATGATCCAAAGGATTTAGGATGTGGAAGGATTCTCATCTGATGCATTTCATACACACCTCTCACGCAGTTGATTCTCACTAATCCTACGAAACATTGCTGTAGGGCTCTAGGCCAGGGAAACTAACAGACACTTAAGAAAATTCTTAATAGTTCTCCTGTAGCAAGCTTAAGGGTAACTAAGACATTTCAAATGCTGGTGAGTCAAAAGAATCCTTGAGTATGAAAAGCCAGGAGCAAAGTTACAAGAATCCAAGTTTGCCTTGCATAAAGCTGCCATGCAACTGTTCTAATTGGAAAAATGTAATTTAAGTGAGTGTTATAAAAGATCATGCTTTTTTTGAGTCTACTTACTGACTTGAAACAGTGACTATTTGTTTGGCTGCCAGCCAAGCTTGTATGTTAGCAGTGCGATTAACTGATCTGTCCTCTCTTTTGGGATCAATCCGTTAACAAGGTGCCAGATTACAGGGAACTGGTGGGCTTGTATCACACCTCACATCCATGGAATATAAATCAAGTCAGGGACACAAATCCTTGCGGTTTAATCAATTTCAAATTTACTACTGCCTTTTTTTTTTTAATAGGACACATGTCTACAAACTAATCCATGGAGAATTATGAAGATAAAAATATGACTTTAAAAAAGAAAAATCATTTAAAATATTACTTTCTGGTATTTTTTACACTTCATTTAATTTATCTTAAATATGAGCTGTGCCTTAGGAAAAGAAACCAATAAATATGCACCTAAACATTTGCTTAATTTTTATATCCTGACATGCACCCCAGACCAAAGTCTGTTTTATTGTGATGTTACATTCTTGTCTTACCTGTTGAATTATGGAACCCAGTTTTATTTTTGCATGGCGATTATTTGAAGCCACTTGGGTAAGACAGAGTTGATGACTACAAGCCCAGAGGTTTAATTCCACACACCCTGCAGTTCCATGCAGAACACTGACATACTCAATTAGGTTTACAGTGCACATCCACTTCTAAAGTAGTTTATGGTGTACTGGGTGAAGAACTGGCTGAAGGGCGGGCAGAGCTCAAAGGGCTGTAGTGAAAGGGGCTACATCTGGCTGGTGACCCATCAGCAGTGAAGTTCCTCAGGGCTCTCTGTTCTAGAGCCAGTTCTGCTCAATATATTTATCAATGATCTGGATGCAGAAGCTGCTTGCATCATTAGCAAGTTTGCTGAAGATACCAAACCAGGACATGCTGTTGACTCTGTTGAGGGTCAGGAGGCTTTGCACAGAGAACTACATAGATTGGAAAACTAGGTACCGCTTAAGGAGATGAAATGCTGGATTCTGCTCCTAGGATGGAGTAATGTTGGGCACAAGTATAAACTGTGAGACAAGTGGCTGGTGAGCAGCCCTGCAGAAAGGGAGCTGGGGGTGCTGGTCACCAGCAGGTTCAGCTATGAGCCCTGGCAGCCAAGAGGGAAAACTGCGTCTGGGGTGCATCAAACACAGCATCACCAGCTGGGCAAGAGGTGATTATCCTGCTGTACTCAGCACTGGTGCAGCCCCACCTTGAGTGCTGTGTGCAGTTCTGGGTGTGCAGTTCTGGGCCTCACAATTTAAGGATGTGAAAGTCCCTCAAGGCATCCAGAGGAGGGCAACAAAGCTGGTGAAAGGGTTGGACGCAATGTCCTATAAAGGGCAATTAAAGACTTTAGGTTATCTAGTTTGGAGAGAACAAGGCTGAGGGGTGACCTCATTGCTCCCTACAGCTGCCTGAGGAGGGGAAGTGGAGAGTGAGGTGCTGATCTCCTATCCCCGGCAGCCAGGGGTAGGATGTGCGGGAATAGCTCTCAGCTGCATTGGTCAGGGCATTTCTTCTCTGAGAACGTGGTCAAACACAGGAACAGGATGGCCAGAGAGGTGGTCGATGCCCCAGGCCTGGCAGTGTTTAATGGAGGCATTTAGACAACGTCCTTAAAACCATGCTTAACTTTTGGCTAGTCCTGAAGTGGTCAGGCAGTTGGACTGTATGATTATTGCAGACCACTTCTATCTTAATTAGAATAGAATAGACTAATTCAATCAATCACTCTTATCATGCTAACTATAATAATGCTAGTTAGGACTGAGGAAGCAGCTTCCAGAAGTTTTCTGAAAGCTGCAAAATGTGAGCAAATATTACCTTCCCTATTTTTCCGGTGGTGGTGGGGAATGAGACAGAATCCTGAAAAGGAAATCTCCCCTATGTTCATACCAACAGGAGCAAAGCAATGCAGCAGCAATGCACTCAGGACTGTGTCTGCACAGCTCTTACACTGCCTGGAATGCGCTCGAGCTGTATCAGCTTCCTAGAGCACAGTCCCCACACCTGGGGAACATGCAACATATGAAAGAGGAACTGCTGCAAGTACTAGAGTTGTATTTCACTGTCATTTACATCCTTCACATGAGAGGGATCATTTGGGATAGGACTGGTTTGAGGCCAACAGCGGACACCTTCTGGGAAAGCAAGGATCACTTCCCGAAAGTCACAGCCAGTGGATACACATTACATTTGATTTTTTAAGGTTTTAGAAACAAACAGAAAAACAGTAGCAAAGCCCTCCTGGTACCTGCCACTGACAGACCAAGCAGCCCTTTACCAAAATGGGCATGTGGCAGCATAACTTGTTTCAACATGATATTTTAGATATTAAGAGCTCATTTTGTTTTACTAGATAAACTCAGCAAATTTTGACACGCAAAACTGATTTAATCTTGGTGAAATTACTCCATGCTGCATTCTTGTTAGAAGAATTTAAATAATGAAGCAGGATTCCTTTTGTATTTTACATCTCATTTGTTGAACGATCTTTTCTTCCTTCACTGATAAAAATTTCAGTGAAAGTTCTTCCTTTCCCAAAGTGTGCTAAAAGAAGTCACTGTTTTTTCCATGTCCATGTTTCTCATTAATATGTTTCAGAAACATATTCACATCCTACCAGCACAGCAGTGGTGCATCTCATATTTTGATAAAAATATTAAGACTTTCAACAAAGAATAATTTCACTAACACTTCCATTTACCAAAGTAGCAGTTTTGGCTGCAAAGCAAATTGATGGGAAAATTTTAGAAAGATCTAATGATTTTTTTTTTTATTTGTGGAAGCATACATGTAAGAGGAAAAAGACAGAAGGCTTTTTATATAGAGACATGCATGTGCTCAGTTCTACAGAAAAGCTTACAGGGACAAATTAAAAATACTTTTTACGTGCCTTATGGGATTTATGAAACTGCCTATGGTAGCTACACAGCTGAGTTAGCTATCTGCTTTAGCACGTAATGGGACTGAGACAATGATGTTCAGCAAGAGATTCTCTCTATTTTGTTAAGAGCACAACTGCAATCTTTCAAGTTCAAATGCCTTTCTAAGCCTGAGCTAGATCCTGAGCTATACAGTGTCTTATGAGGAACTTACAGACAAGCTCTCCTGATCTCCCTATATAGCCATTTACTAAATGTAAGACCTTGTCTAAGGTTTGTCCAAAACCCTGAAACACACATGACAAGCATCTCTCGGATTTCTGAATTTAATACCCTGCAGTCACTGGCACCTGCCTTGTATCATGTCAGTAACAGCAAAATATAACACACTTTGGGATGGACTTTATTTTCTTCTCCCCCTGACTCCAGAGAGGAGACTATTCCCAAATTTCACCATCCCAGAACCACGTACTCCCGTGTAAGCAGCAACTAAAGGCCACCAGCTCCCAATGGACTAGATCTGGAAAGGCTAAAGCACCAGCTGACTGGAAAATTAGATTCTCATTCTGTAGCAGGCAACAGCACTAAACCTGAAGCAACAATAAATGCCAGCTCTTCCTCAACAGCAGCAAGTGAATACATTGGCACTCAGAAGGAGTTTGAAACAAAAGCTTACACATCTCTAGGCACCGTGTTTTCTGAATTCACTGGATGCTATTTTAAAGCAGTCTTTCAAAATGCTACAGGCTAGAGATGACAAAGTCAAAAAGTCACATCAAACAGCAACAAACTCTGCATGTGAGATAGGGAAGAAGTTTGGAACCTCCTTGGCAGGTGTGGATAACATAAGGCATTAGCGGCTACTCATGAATCCACGGAAAGAACTTAATTCAGTGTGCAAATCTGAGGCTCATGATGGTTTGTTTCACACTGAAAAAATCTCATCTGCATTTTCATTCATGGGCGTGATACAGATCATTCTTTAATCCCTCTGCTGTTCTGCATCCTTTTATTAACATCAAGAGTTGTTATTCTCTTTAATTTTAATGCAGTCACATGAATTATGAAACAGTACATGGAGTATCTTCTTGCCTTCCCGTTGTCCTATTTTTGAGGTGCCTGGTAGCTCAAGGAAGCCTTTACAAATATCTATCATGTTAAAAAGATAAAACATAGAAATAGCTAATCTATTTCAGCATGGTAACACCTTCCAGCTTTAAAGCCCTTAGTGGAAAAACTTTCTAAATTTTACTTCCATTGGAGTTTGTACAGTGCACCCAAAAATTTGCAAGAAAGTACCCCTAATAAAGTTTTAGGAAAGAAAAGGAAAATGGAAATACACCTATTGTAACTTTGCTCCATTGCTGCATGACTTCCACAATACAATACAGGGAATAATAACAGTATTGTGAGCACCTGAAATTCAAACCTAAACACTACCTTGTGTTTAATACTATAAAAAAATATGGGCTGGATAGGGTTATAATGAAGTTTTGATTAAACTGTTTGCCACCCACTTTAAACAAACGTACACATTACTAATGTCTGATTAAGGACAAACTATTTGATAACAGTTCACAGTATTATATCTGGACACATGCCAGTTGAACTGACAAATTATTTTAGTCACCAAAAACCCCAACTTTTCACTGAGTTTGGAATATTTCTTTAATATATTGAAAATATTACCCTAAAATGTATAAGTTGCTGTTCATTACCTTTCCCCACTTTTTATGCAGAGAGGTATTTCCTGTGAATGCATTATAACCAAAACCACCATAAACTTCACCCCTCAATAACTGGCATGGAAAAGAAACTGAGACTCTTCTGAAATCCATCTTAGTGAAGTGTGTAGCATACATTTGTAAATAATATCAAGTTCAGCCTGTATTTCTAGCCTCTAAACTGACAAAAATAATTGTTCCCTGCCAAAGGGAACTGATACAGCAGACCTGAAGTTTTCACCGTGTCCTTTCTGAAACCTGAGGAAAGAGAAGGTATCCTCAATAGTATTCAAAAAGCTAAATAAGAAGCATAAGCAACAAAGCATCCGGTGTAAAAGAAAAGAAGAGGCTATATGACCACTGAAATGTCTTCCAAGATCCACAAACTGAAAATGCTGAGAGACTGTGACAGGTGGAGTGGTAAGGCTGCAGTTGTAAGATGATGTTCCTATAATAAGGACAGACTCATGTAAAGAACTGGGTTTTTGCAAGGTATTTGGCACCATCAGAGTTCTTAGATACACACAATAAAAAGACCAGCAATCAGCAAGGATCCTTACATCCTGCATTCACCCAAAGATTTGGCCATTTATTCAGGACGCAAGCTCAGAAATTGTGACCACATTATAACAAAGGGAAAATACTTATAACATTTGATGAGCTAATAATACTATTAATAAACACATCTTCAATAGCAGATTTAAAAAATAAAAATCCCCAATCTCAAAAAAAAAAGATAAAACCTAACTGAGCAACGACTGAGCTACTAATCTGGAACTTCTGCTCTTTTCAATCATTGTTTCTAAAGGAAAACAAAGAAGTTTGTCTGATGCCACAGGACAGAAGAGGCAAGACAGTCCAGATGAATTTGTTTTACTGCATATTTTAACTTACAGAAAAAGCACTCTTCTAATAGCAGTGATAAATTCCAATAGCTTAAAAATAATTAAACCCAGTATAAAGTCTAAAAATCACAGACATCTTTTTCTTTTTCATAAATCAGCTAGAATAGCAAATGACTAATACCTGTGTTTCACTGAACAGCCAACTGTTGGACAGTACACAAGTGATAATAAAGGAGAAAGACTTGTTTTACTGACTGAGACTTACATGTATTGGCGAAGCAGGATCAGGCTGAACACTCTAAAAGCAAAACAGAAAAAAAGTTTGCTTACAGGGTTTTGTCTTCGTAGAAGTTAGAAAAGAATTCAGCAATTGGCTATGAACTTGAGTCCTACCTTTAGGAGAGAATACTGGCAGCTGGCCATTACAAGACAGAACAACAGAACCCAAATGTCTTTACAGAAGCCTTGATTGAGAGTCAGGAATCCAAGAAGTGAAACAAGAACTACTAGAAGGACAGCAAATACATTCTCCTTTATATCTTCTGTCCTATGTGAATAAAAGTGTTGGAGAAGTACAAATATTTGTAGATTCATTAGAGCAAGGCAGGTGAATCTGTAGTTGGTATGAAGTGTCAGTGCTGCAGCTATCAGATTTACAGGATCTCATAACTACATTTCCATGTTCAATGGTATTCTGTCCCCATGCTAAAAACCTTATCCAAAATGATAGCTAAAATGTATAGAAAAAAAAGTATATACACTGAAGTCCAACATCCCTTCCAATCCTGCTTCCCAATTAGAATTCCACAAAAGAGATTATGTGAATGTAGAAAAGTGTATGCTTATTAAAGCACAAGCAAACAAAATTTAAAAATCCAAACATACAAATAACTACAAATAAAATCTTTAATACTTTAAAATGAAAAAATAAGGCATTCAATTAATGAAAAATATACATCTGACAGCAAAGAATTGGATGAAAGACCATATTTGTCATCTGATGTTTTATTTGTTTTATCTGTTCTATTAGAACATGAAAGCTGAGATAAAAAATACTGTTGATATTCAGGCTATAACAAAAGAGCTTATCAGCAGAAAAGATTTCCATGCAATTGAAACACAGAGGTTAAGACACGACAGATAAGTAGGTATCTGCTCTGGACTTAAAGCTCCCTGCCATGTAGCCTGATTTCTGCAGCAGGTAAAACTGCCATCTGATATTTCTGCTGCGGAGCCCATATTACCATGTGTGGCATAGCATCCCCACCAAAAGCAGAGACAAATAAACTTGAACTGGAACAGAGGCAGCAGCTGAAAAATCTCCTCCTGAATACCACTCCATAAATTATTTTCTTTCTTTAAATATTGGAATACTTGGTTAACAATACCCTGGAACCCTTCTGCTTCTGATATTCTCATCAGAAAGCTCAAAATCATTGGATCTAACATCTGTGAGTCAAATTACAGACTAGTCTACAAGCCTGGTACTCATGAATCAAAGTTTCTACTTGAAGATGAAGGGTAGCAAGAACCACAGAAACCAACTCTGAAGATAAACATTTTCTTCAACTTAAAGCAAAAACGCATCTATCGACTCAACCTGAATATAAGACACCCATAAAATTCTCACGTTTTCCTTCCCCAGCGGTCAGCATTGCTTCATGGACATGTGGACACACCCACTGTAACACTACATAGAGCAGCTTTGGAAAAAAACAAAAGCTTACCTGTCCAACAATGCCAACAAGGTAAGACGATCATACCAGACTTTAATCCACTTGCCCGGGAATATAACAAATCTGTAAAACTGCCTGTTCAGTTTCCGTTGTGCTGAAGAACATGAGGAATCCTCAGGGTCCTGGCTGGGTTGCTACAAAAACAAATAGAAATATACAAAACTCTCACACTCACATACAGCTGCCAGCAAAACAGGTGTTCCAAAGGCCAAATTTACATGAAGTATCAGATTTTCTTCTTTTTTTGGGTAGTGGGAGCATATTAGCATATTTGTTTTCTTAATTTTAAATCAGAAACAAAAAATATCACACCAGCTTAATTACTGCAGATGGACAGAAGCTACACTAATTATGGAGCTCAATAGTGGCAATAAGCTCTAAAAATGAATACTAAATATTCATTTTAAAATAATTATTTTTTAGTACTGATCCCGTATTTGTCTGAAGTTTCTTTTTGAAGATTTTCACATGTATCAGGCTAACTACAGCACAACATAAAAACACAACAGGACAAATGCTTCTTTATAAATAAAACAAAAAAATAAATAAGTAGGCTTTAAGGCCTAGCGGTGTGACTGATCAACTCTCCTTCCAGAACACATCTTTGTTTATCTTTCCTGAAATGCTTTGAATACCACATTGTGTGCCTTAAGAACAGCAAGAGGAGAAAAGAAAACTGCAAACAAGCACAAACAGCATAAACACCACTAGTTTAAGTGTCTCTAATCTTACCATCGCCATCATAAATCCATCCTTTGAAATATTGCTTTAGTCAGATTCTAAGGCCTTTTCTTATCTATTTGAACTACAGCATTTCCGATCTCCTCCAGCTCTTCCCTGCAACTCTCCTCCAGCTATCTACAGACCATCAGCCAAGCCTGCAAAGCTAGACAGCAGAAAAAAAAAAACAAACCTCTGCAAAGCAGTGATTTCTTTCCAAGGTACACCATTAACAGATGCTATGGAGAGGGGGAATCACTTATTTTTCTTTCAGAAAGAAGAATTTGAGATTTCAAATCACTGTGAAGTACACTGGGTTTCAACCTACTTCTAGGCAGCCTTCTGTCCCCCTTAAAGATAATTAATCAACAAATATACCTATTGTGGAACTCTAGGCAATGTCTGCATTAGTTATTTATGTTAGATTAACTTTCCTAGTCAGGGAAGGGGATTTCTGTGTGAAATAATTGATCATCACCTTGAACTGTAACTGTTAGCAAAAAATAGTTTTATAAAGAACCTGTCTACCCGCACAAAGGAATTGTTTAATTTTTTCTCAGATTATTGGAATAATTTCTAATCCTCACTTTCCAAGAAAAGGAATTTTACATAGTTTACACGTGACGTATTGGTGTGCATCAGCTGGGAAACAACTCCTTGATATCCTCAGTCTGATGGCAAACATGAGGCAAAACAGGCTAGCGTAAGCTCTGGAGAAAGAAATTCAAGTTTAGGCATTTTATGTTATGTCTCCAATGGACTAAAAGTGTACAGCCACACAGGGCCAGGGAGCTCCACTGCTATTAGTGCAGGACAATACCTAATGCTTCTGAGCATTGAGACATGCAAGGGAATGCCGGGCTACTCGGCATTCTTTCATTTAGTAACAATTCCAAGGGATTTAAAAGCCATGAGACCAATTGCAATCCTTTCACAATGCTGCTTTTAAAATCTAAAAGCAGTTTATGCAGTCCAAATTTTCATATTTTTATTACAACTTTAAAAAGTAACTCAAATATGGAGTTGGAGCATTTTTAAAGAAAAAAACCCATGTTTTAAAATATTGCAGTTGCTAATACTGGCACAGTTTTGCTTCTCTTGGGTCCTATTACCCGACAGAAAGTAAAGCAAAACTCAGTCAACTGCAATCATTAACTTCACTCATATAATGTAGATTGCTCACTATAACTAAATTAAAAAATCAAAATGGTGGCAAAGAATTCACTAAAAAACACCCGAGGACGTCACCGCTCAGTCCTCAGAACAGCCTAACTCAGTGCTTTTAGCTGCATGGATAAGTGAACATTTTGGCTTCTGAGGAACTGTAACCTTTGGATGAAATCCTCTATGTGAGGCTTATAGTACTTGGGCTGAAGTCAGATTTTTGAGCTGTATTTGGGAAACTCTCTGACTAGTCCTGAGCAAGCCACTAAAGTCTAAATGTTTCTCCGATCAATAAAGGGCTTATAAAAATTCACTTCATAAATTTATATGGTGTCAGAGACAGCCTGAAACCTTAACTTCACTGAAATCAATGACAACACTTTTCCCGACTTACGTATGCTCAGAATTTCATGTTTAATAAAAAAAAAAATTCAGAAACCAGGAAGTTCTGAAATTACTGCCTGGCCTTGCTACAAACTTGCTACGTGACCTTGAGGAGCAGTCTTCCCGAAAGAGAAAGATGAAGAAGAAGAAAAAAAAGAAAAGGGCATGACAATTGTTCTCTAATTTACAGGCAGTTTACAACACTATAAATATCTGGAAAACATCTAAGCCTTTAGATAGAAGACACTGTTCAAATATGAAAGACACAATTTGTGACCATTTTTGGATTTTTCATTTAAAATAGTTCCTTTATACAAGTTGCTTCTAGACTTATGTTACCGTGCAAAAGCAAAGACAAAAGGTAATTAACTGACATTTTAATGTTATTCGTAAATATCAAACTAGAATTTGTCATGGTAGAGAGAAGGCTGAAGTTATTATAAAAGGAACTGTAAAAACAGATTACAGGCCTACAGTACTGGTCACAGACCCCAAACACTGTAAAGTTCATGTCCACATAACACCATGCAAACTGAAGTCTGAGGGTCTTTTTCTTTTACCAGCTGCACTGAGGAGGTGGCTTCAACATTCCACAGCAGACATTCAGAGGTCTGGCTGCTCAATTGAGAAAAGTGAAACCAGACATGAGGTTTTATGATAGTAATGAATCTGGAATAAACGCTTCATACTATTAAAATCTGGTGGTGTGTCTAAAATCTTAACAGCTGTGTCCTCTTCCAAATGAAATATAATTGAAGATAGAAGATTAACTTTTTCAGTGATGGAGTCCTTAAACACTCCCCTAGGACACTACTCAGTGTCAGTATAAAACAGCTGAGTTGCATCCATCCACATAAAACACATCTTCTCCCACACGAGCAATACCAGGAAAAGCAGTATAGCAAAATCAACAGCATTGTCTCAGAAACGAGCCTGCAGCAGTTGTTTATAGAGCAGTTCATCAAGATGCTTGAAACACAGATATTACAATGTACCCGTGGGCTTTCTGAGAGGGTCCTTCTGGCCACCATCAGTAGGAGCTGCTGCTGGAGCGCGCTCGCTGCTTGATCCCCAGAAGATGGTTCTTGGCTCTCTGAAGTGGTAGTACTAGAGGAGCTGAACTGTATTTCACTGTGCACAGAGGACAGAAAGGAAAGAGACTGTTTTAAGCAGCACTATTTTCCTAGTACTTCTGAAACATTACAGGAAAACGTGTATAATTATACTACTGGTTGGCTCACAGGACATGGGAACCCTCCAACTCCATATCTGAAATCCAGCACAGACCCACAAAGCAGTTAACACCCAAATTCAGATACACTTGATTTACTACATCCACCATAGAGAAACAGATACTTCTTTATCAAAATTTTTCTCATGCTGAGATGAACACCCTCAAGGAACCACACTTCAGAGGTGCCTTTTTCTGTCCATTGACAATAATTCAGGTTTAGAGCTGCACGTCTACAGAGCAAAACTCCACAGTAGATACTGCACAGATCCTGGAATAGCTTTCCAACAAGCTCATTTAGGTACCAAGCTAGTCTGGTTTCACCTGCACTGAATTCAGTGAGTACTGATTTACCGTGCTGAGAATTCAGACTACGAGAACTTCCTTCTGCCCTAGCCAAGATAACAATACATGAGCTAATTCACATAAGGTCAGCTCAGATATCCTCCATATTGAGTACAAACTCACCCTGGGAGGGCCCTGAGCAAGATTTACTGTTTTTCCTCACATTTACTGTTTTATGTTGTAGGTACAGCACTTAAACACTTGCAAAAATCTGCACTTACACCAGCAGTGCCTGTTGGGTTGCAGAAATGGTGTTACCATGACATGACTGACTGGGTTTCAGCGAGAACTGTATTGAAATGAAAGAATTATTACTTGGGGAAGAGATCTATTTTGAATACTTCTTTCTAATTATCTTCCAAGTGGGATTTATACATCAGGCACTCTGCTCTAAGCTGATTACTCCCTGCCTCTGGATACCTGCCTTGGGCTCTTACCACTTTTGTATCTACATGAGGTGAAAGCACCTAAGTGCTCATGCAAGGTAGTCAATATCAGTTGTTCTTATTTTCCATAAAGACAAGCAGGAAGAAACTAGAGCAATCTGCCTACAGTCAGCCAGGAAGCCCGTGGCAGTGCAAAGATTAAAACTCTCTTCTTGCATACCCTACACTTGCCCCAAAGGCGCCTTATTAATTTTAGATAACTCAACTTTCCTTGCTTTTGGTCGCCAATTCCCAAAGGCTGGCATGTAACCCTTGTTTAAGGCATTAAAATTGTGGCTGTCCTGCACGTAACTGGCTGTTAACTTAAACTGCAGTGGTTAGCACTGTTCTGGGACAAGGCTCAATGTCCAGATTACTCAAAAGCAGGGCTGGAGTGTCACATCAACAGCTTGAAACGCACACACTCTCTCGTTCACCCCTTCAGGATTTTCTAGCTCTTCCTGACCAACAGGAACATGATCAGCCTCGGGATGTCACCAGAGGAGCCATCCTGCCTCTGGTTTCTGAGCCAGGTAGTTTATGTTTTCAAAGCCTTGATTGCTATCAGGCTTGAATTTCAGACCTGATATTCACCATCTGCCACTCCAGCAGAATTATCAGCTGAGTAGAAATGAGAGCACCCCATGCTCCTGACCCTACTGGCTTTCTCTGCACTCTACAGTCCTCCTGCTACAGACAGCAGGATGATCTTCTCCACAGAGTCAAGACAGCTGACATGTTCCCTTTGGACACTACTAGGAAATGAGAACACGGTCCAACATAACCCACTTGTCCCAACCACAAGGCAGCCCTCTGTAAGAATCATCTCCTTTGTCAGCAGTTATTAACAAAACAGTACAGAAGGGATGGGCGCTCATCCAAGATCCTGCATCACAACCAGAAGATTTAAGCAGGAAGAAAGTAGAGGAAGCCTTGAGGCACGTCTCCCAGGAGTAAGATTTCCACAGATATGGACTACAGAGCAACCTTGTCCAATTTGAAGGAAGGCAAGGGGTTTTTTGTTTGTTCGTTTGTTTCCTCAGGATGAGCTGTCCTATTCCTCGTCATTGTGGGTGCAGCCCTGAGACTCTCTGTTCACAGCAGGAAAAAGGCTAGCGTAGCCAAGGCTAAACAGGAACACTAGCCTGGGAATTCCTGCCCAAAAGGTGACCCAACAAAACAGCTGGGGAATAGAACAGTGGTTGCTCAAGCCTTCCTAAATGAAGACTCAACCTTCACTAAATTTCTGCATCTTTAGCTGTCTTTCTACAAAAGCCAAAAGTATTTTGAGATAGAACCACATCTTTTATCCCACATTCACCAAAAACAGAAATGGCAAAAGGACAGAAGCACAGAGCAGAGTACCAGGGGAGTCTATCAGTTCTCAGAAATCACAAATCTTTTCCTCATAAGACTTCTTCCAAGAATAAACTTAAGAGATCAAATCATCTCACACCAGACTTGAAGATAACCAAAAAGCTGAAAGAGCCCGTAGTCTTTTCTGTTTACAGAAAAAATTCATAGCTCTGACTGTCAGCAAGTGGCAGAGGAGACCAAAAACAGCCAGGACACTGACCAGGGAAAGGAGTTGAAAACTCTGTAAGTCTGAAAAGGCAATTAGGGCAGAGAAGTTGGGAAGGCAGAGCAACAATTCCAAAACCAGAATTTGTCATCAGGCCTCATCTCTCTGTATCTCCTTACTCTCTCCTCATCTTCCATTTCCTTCAGCTCCTGTTTGCTGCTTTTGTCTTCCTTATCCCTATTTTTCACACAATCTCCTTCTGACATTCACTTGCTACCCCACAACGATGAATTGCTTGCACAGCTACTTAAAAACTGTACATCTCATCTCATGACATTCGTATCACACTGACAGCAAATACTAGTAAGAAATGCAATGATGGTGTTTGTGTTTTTGTAAGCCTATAAACTAGATTCTATAAATTTATTACCATATATAAATAGGAGCAAACACTCTCTAATCATAAAATCATTATAACAGAGCTGATCATAGTATAACATGAAATCTTGCTAAATAGAAAATCTGTTCATATGCAGAATCAAATTAACATTACCAAGATCTATCACAGTAAACTGCGCTGCTAATGTAAGCAAAGGTATAATTGAACTAAATTTTGAATAATAAATTATTAACTAAAAATATCTTTGATAAACATACAACCTACGCAGATCAAATTCAAAAGCTATATAGCACCCTCTACTGATAACTGGGTATAAAAATCAGGAATTTTTTCTGGCTCATAATCCCATTTTATAAGAACAGAGTAAACATAAGCTAGTGGAGCAATCATATAAGACAGAGAACATTTTAGTATAATCGCACAGCACAGGAAAAAATCCTCCTTCTCCCTCTCTGTTTAGTCTGTTGCCTTATACCAGAGACAACTCGGCCCAAGCCATTGAAACATAACCCAGCCTAAGTCACTCCCTTTGTTAGGATGAGCTAGCCTTGAGTCTGAACACCTCCCAAGGTAAGCTCATTATACAGGCACGCTGCAACGAATTCCCTGTTACTAAAGCTGTTTCGCAGGTCTTGGCTAAATTTCATTTTAACCTGCCTACAGGAAAAAGGACAGTGAACCTTGTAGCCAACATCACAGCAGACACAATAAGCAAGCACCTTCCTCTTGGTCCTCACGTGCTTAAAATCACAAGGATCCCACTAGACTGCTTAAGACAGCTGTCTGGATGACTCAAAGTTTAACAGTGTGTAATTATATCCATAGCAATAATAAATAATGTAGCTGAAAGCTATGTGTAATACTCCCTAAAACACTGCCCTTAAGTGGTGGTAAGCAGCTATGGCTGTGATGAGCTAGAGGGCAGCTCAGAGTTGGGAATGTCTCCTCCTGCACATTCAACAAGCAATCTTAACTTCTTTCAGCTCTTACATCTGATGGGAGCTCAAGCTAAAGAGGAAATCTCTCTTAAATCTTGTTCATACTTTTCTAGTTACACAAATGTGTATTTATACACATTTTACTACAAGATTTGGGGAGAATTTTTGGCATTTGTTTTAACCAGCAAAAGTAACACCCCTAATGACAATAAGACAGAATATCTGAGTTCACAGGATGTGAAAACTGGATGCAGTGGTATACTGACTTAATAGACAAAAAAGATATAAGATCACTGTTGAAGTGTTGCAATAAACTACAAAGTGAGCAGTGGTACATATTAAGTCAGCTGCTGTAGATGGACAAAGGCCTCGTAAAGCATATTCCCAAAGGCATTATGGTCAACACGAAGACAGAAAGTGATTAATGCCTTCTTACTCAGGTGTTAAGAATGCAGTCCACTCTGTACACTCTTACTTCCCAGTATTCAAATACTTTTATTCTATTAATAAACATGTACAGTGATAATGTACAAGCCTATTACATTTCAAAAGAAAGATAAATGTACTAAAAACTTTAAAAACGAACAGTATGTGTTACTGAATAAACTAGAGGATTTCATGTAGAAAAGATGCACCTTTACTGGAATTAACAGCACTCATGACTGCGTTATCTCTGAAATACTTAAATACATTCCTCTTAGCTCTCCTTATGGAAGGGTGGGGGATGGAAGAGAAGCCAGACCCAAAACCTGAAGGACTCCATAAGCTCCTAGTTCTGAGCAGGATATTGCTGCCATCATGTGGCAACACGGTCCCCTCTCATCTCTGAGTCTCATTCTGTTGAAAACACTCATGTCCCTGCACTGTGTTCAGTAAAGAATCCCCTACACAAATAAAGTAAAGGATTTTAACTGGCCAGGCTTAACACAAGGGTTTCCTCCTGCCCCTTGCAAGTCCTCAGGAAAGCACTAGTGAGTTTGTAAAAAGTACTTTTCAGAATGATCCATGGCTTCACTACAATTTAAACATTGCCATTTTCAGGGCACACACACACACAACACGCTCATTTCTGTGTTCAAGCAGCACTGCGCTCAGGGGAGCAGCTCATCTGAAATCACTGAATCCCAAAAAGGACTACATAATATTTGTTGCACCCATTTCAAAACATGCTCAGCCACACAACCTGACAAGAGGCATTAAGAAATCTTTAAGGTTCAGCAGCTTATTACTAGAGCAGTGGGGGACTGTGTTATTTGGGTCACCTTGCTGAGAAATACAAAGATGTTACAGTGACACGCTATTTTGTCATTCTAAAACAACATTTTGTAACACTAAAAAAAAAAATAAAAAAAAAAAATCTACTCTTACGTTTACTCTCTATTATGAGGAACAAACCTCAAAGGTTCAGGGAATTTTCCAGCAGTGAACATACCAAAGTATTAGTAGATTTATAAAGGAGACATACAGTACCACTAAGGCATTCAGATAGACTTTTATATAGTATAATGCACTCAAGTAGTTTATTCAGGGATGAGAATGTAAATCAAATAAGTTAACTCATTGATCTGACATTCTCTCTTTTGCCCAGGGCCAGAAACACCAGCACTCCATAGCTGTACTGACAGGTAACTTAAATTATTTTTTTAGTATATGTTAGTCACTATTTTGCTGCAAATACTTTTTTCAACTTTTGGCCCTGCTGAAAGCAAAACCAAAAATATTCTTACAACAACCAAAAAATTTAAGCTACTATTTTTAATGAAGGTCTTTATCTCTACTGCAAAACGTTTTAGACTCTAACTATAATACAGCTTTTTAGAAGCTGGGTTTTAGTGTCAGAGCCTCATCTAAAAAAAGGTGAGTTCAGAAGATCAACTGCTCAGACAGAACATGCAAAGTACAATATGAATGTATGATTGTACTGGTATGGTTGAGCCACGTGTAGTAATGAAACATACATTAAAATAATACTTTTTTTCTTACATAAAATTATACTATTTTAATAACTTTACACTTAAAAGATACATGACCAAGAAAGAAGGATAAGGCTCAAACTGGAATAATTATTTTTTTAAAGATATAGAACAAGTTGGATTATATATATAATTGATTCCAAATGAAAGCCCAAGTGTCACAAAGCAATGAGAATCTGCACCTAAGAAAAAGGTGCTCTTTGCCAAGAGCTGGGCAATCATTCTTTCTGTTTGAACTGGTTTTGTCTGGGATAGAGTTAATTCTCTTTACAGTAGCTGGTATGGGGCTGTGTTTTAGATTTGTGCTGGAAACGGTGTTGGTAACACAGGGATGTTTGAGCTGTTGCTGAGCAGCGCTTACACACAGCCAAGGACTTTTCTGGCTTCTCACAGCACCCCCCAGGAGGATGGGGGGGCATAAGCAGCTGGGAGGAGACAAAGCCAGGACAGTTGAGCCCACCTGATCAGAGGGTTATTCCACACAACATGGCACTCAGCATATGAATCTAGGTGAAGAAGGAAGGGAGGATGTTCAGAATGATGGCATTTATCTTCCCAAGTCACCATGACGTGATGCAGCCTGGCTTTCCTGGATGTGGCTGAACACCTGCTTGCCCAGGGGAAATGGTGAATGGATTCCTTGCTTTGCTTGCGTAATGTCTTGCCCGCCTTTAACTCACGTACTCATTGCGCCAGAGCAGCAGTGGGTTTTTTATGCCACCTCCTCATGTCTTCCCCACAGTCACAGAGGAAGAACCACAGCTCACCTCGTGGGGTATACTCTCTCTCTCTAGCTGGGGGACATCTGCGTCTGGTAACAGGGTCTCTGGTTTGTACTGCCGAGATTTGGAGAAAGCCCTGTTTAACCTCCTCCCTGAGTTTCTGGTGAGTCTCCTCCATCTTGTCTTCCATTTTCTACAGACATGTTTCCAAAGCTGAGATCCTTGAAAGTGTTGGGCCATGCACGGTATCTGCATACGCTCGGAGCTTCCTCGCCTGTGTGACTGCTTCACAGTCTCATTCCCATCATCCTGCTTCATCACTGCTACAGCAGAAGCACAGTCTTCTGGCCCAAGTCATACAAGTTTTAGGCACATCACTGGTGTAACTTTTACCAAGTCTGGATTCATATTCATTGGGTCGTCTGCGCAGACAATCTCTATCACCGCCAGTTCTCTCAGGCACCGAATTGCTTGTTCTATGGTCTTCCACAGGGTTTGCTGCATACAGAGATCGTCTCAGCACTGGTATCTTACCCCCACACTGTTCACAAGCCACATCCAGAGACTGAGAGGGCTGGCCTCATGTTGCACCCCTTGGTCGATAGCCGGATCACGTGACAGGGATCCCAGATGCCTCGCTTCAGCGCCGTCCAGGAGCATAGCCTCGCCTGCAGCATCCCAAATACGGATCATCCAACTTATTATAGATTCATCAGACTGTCAGGTGTAATCCTTTCTTGGGCCACAAAGGTCTTTCAGGGGCAGGGCCTCAGTAATGATTTCTCATTCTGAGTCACCTGCTGGCTTTGAGGGTCCTGCCTTCATATCATCACCATCCCCATCCTTCACTGGGCGATCAGTTTTGGCCTTGTGTTTTCTTCTCGTGATAGGTGCAACTGCCATTGGCTTAGGCTCCCTGTCTGGTCTGGCTGCAGATTTATCTCCCTGCCCCTCTGCCTTTGTCTGCTGCCCTACATTATTTAGCAGTGTACGACAGGCATCTAGTAGTGTGCGATAAGCATATGCCAAGGCCCAGCATATTGCAGTGAGTTTTTTCTCATTAGGGTTATCATTGCAGTTCTCTTTCAAATATTTCCCTACCTCAACTGGGTTCTGAATTTGTTCGGGGCAAAATTCCAGGCTATTGGGTCAGAGAATTCCTTCAGGGCTTGGCCCATCTCCTCCCATTCCCCACACCGCTCTGGATTTCCAATGCCTGGGTCAGGTGTCTCATCAGCCCCTCTGGACATTTCAGCCCTGATTCTAGAGAAGCTATCAGCCATATAAAGCAAACCTACAAGATAAAGTACCAGGAAGACGGTCAAGACAGTCTCTTTAACAGTCAGGGGAAATTGAACATTCTCAAAAAGTGACCTACCAGATTCAAAGGGGAAGGAGGAGATGAAAGGCTGAGAACATTATCCCATGATTCTCCTCTAATAGACCAGGTGCAATTGTTAATAGACCCCCGAAGCAGGCAATCAAGACCAAGACGGAGAAACAACAGACTGTACACATTTTGAACAACTTCCATTACCTCTGTTACCTTCTTATAAATCATTATCACCAAGCACAGTGAAATAGCAATCCGAACTTGTGCCCCTGATTTGTAAAAGCTATATGCCAGGGAAACAACAGGTGCCATCTGTGGGTAAACAAACAAGCCGAGAGACCAATAAGACATCGGAACCTGAAACAGGCCTAGGGACCAGAATTACATTAGTACCTCAACCAACATGGTGATCACCTTATCCCAAGACAAAGTAATTAAAACCAAAACGCAATTAGTACAGGTTTTTTTCCACTGTCTCTGGCCACACCCTAGGCACCAAAATTTGTGCCGGTTTGAGACAAACTCAGGAGGAATAGCCTCTCCCCCACCAGGTTCAGAAAGCAATCTCTCAGAGGAAAGTGAAAAAAACCTGTTTATTACAAACACACACACACTCACCAAGTGCTTGCAGGCACAGGAAGATGAATAATGTATGATTATAAACCCCTCATGATGGGAAGCAAAACCTGGGAAAGCTCAATAGTCCTTTCCTTGCCCCCTTCTGCCGGCCCGTGGCGTGGGGGTTCCGATGATGTGATCTGGTGTCGTGAATCGGAGCTCAGTTGAAACAGTTCCAGGAAAAGAAAAAAAAATCCCAAGGAAAACTTCCTCATCTCAGCTAGCGAATCAGCTAAAAAAGAAACAAAAAAAATTCGCTCTCTGTGTCTCTCCTTTGACAAACGGAGCCAGAAAAAAAACCCTGACCAAAACACAGAAAGAAAAAGGGAAAAAAACCCCCCAAAACTCTCCCAGTTGCTCACAGGTCAAACCAAGAGAGAGAGAGCTGAGGAATTAAAAAAAGTTCCGGGGGAGTGTGTGTGTATTGTTTGCACATTCCTCAAACACACAGATCCAGCTTAAAGGCACAGAGTTCATGTCTGGCATAGAATAGACAATAGGGGGATACCTGGTATCATTACAGTCACTCCAAGACGTGCACAGCTTTTGCTTTACCTATTAAACTGTCTTTACCTCAACCTATAAGTTTTCTGTCTTTGACCCTTCTGATTCTTCCCGCCGATCCCACCATTCGGAGTGAGCAGATGGCTGTGTGGTGCATAGATGCCAGCTGAGGTTAAACCACAACACTGCTCCAGTTCTCAAATATTTCAGCTGCATGTCACACATCTGTTTCTGTGGCCTATCTTCCATATTTATTTTAAATTTCAGCTTTTACTAAACATAGGCAGCACAGTAGCCTCCTGATGGAATTTATCGCTATTGCTGACTGTTGTCAGACACACGAAGTGATGAACTGCAGCAAGAAGCCCAGCACTTACACCTATATATGCATTTGAATTAATCAAATGTTTTTGCAACATAAAGCTGAATCACTGCCAGTAAAAACTTGGATTGTTTTAAAGAGACACCTACTCTTCCTCTTTAAAATCAATCCATGTGTATGGTGATAACATCCCACAGAACTGAGAGTTACAAGATGGTTTTCTTCTCAGGAATTTAACATAGTAGAGAAGGAAATAGGCTCAGGAATACAAGTAGTATTCTTATAAATTGCATATGCTAAAACCTAGAGTATTTGTTGAAAGGAATATAAATGGCCAAATGTTTCCACAGCTTGCATAGACACAATTCCATTTGGCTTTAGAAGATCTAATACTTGATTTGAGAGAGTGAATCAGCCTATCCTCAAAAAGTAGCCCTTAACTTTTTTTCTATGAAAGAATAAATCCTCTTCCCCCTCCACCCCCGCCCAAAAAAAGCATTTTTCCTTGGAGCTGCTTATATGTCACCTTTTCAGCCAGCAAAGAAAACACTTCCAGGTTGATATGGACATATCCACATAGGGAGTTTATGTGTGGACCACCTTCTGTATTTTCTGAAGAGTCATTAACCATAGCACATATGTGTTTGCACATGCACCAAAGAAAGCTGTGCCTTAAAGAGAAAAAAATTGCAAGGATGCAGAGAAAAGTACCCAAAAGTACCCAACTGCCCATACATACTAGTAGGTAACTAGCATGGCCCTACAGCAGCATGGTCTTCAGGGATGTTTAATGATCTATCCTCATCTCAGATCCAAATACTCATGAACACGTTAGACTGCAATATACCTGAGCAAATCAGCATAGGAAAAACTAAAAATGCTTTCTGAAAAGAAATTCACCCCTCCTTGGTGGATTTGGATTTGTTCACATCAGCAAGCAAAATGCTATGCTGAAATAAACATCACGGTGACAGATAACCAGTAAAACTTATGGAGCAAAACACCAGAGTTTCACAGTTATTCTAAGTTATCGCGCCTCTGAACTGCTTGAGGCAGTACCACGGAAGTCTTGGATAGTTTATTCCTCAGTGGGAATACCTGCAAAACTCTGCAAAAGCAGAGAAGCATAAGGAACAAATAATTTGAAAGAATAATCATTAGAGCATTTCACAGGTTACCACGTGAAAAGAGCGAATTATTTAACAACTTTATACCTAAGAGCATTGGATTTTGAAATTGCATGTTGTGTTCACAGTTTCTCCAAGCATTATTTCTTTCATTAGAAAGAACACAATTTAGTACATGGCAAGAATTTCAAATATATTTTTGGTAAGAGCAAAACTACATAAAAATTACCAAAATAGTAAAATTTGCTACGGTAGTGCTCTCAAGTTTATTGTAAGCTTACTTTTTCTGTCTTTCACAATGCAAGTGAAGGGAAAAATATGGGCTATACACTCTGGCAGTACATTATTTTAGTGCTTGATACCTGAGAAAAGAAACTGTAACAGTTTGCATTAGTTTTTCATGAACGTGAAACCACAAGGGACAACCTTCCTGTGGATCAACTGAATATCGATTATATTCAAATAATTTAGAAAGGCAGAACAGTACTGCAAAGATGTTGAGGACAGTTACATTAATGAGAGGCATCAAATATAGACAACGCTTTTCTTCAATATGTACGTAGAAACACGCTGAAGGTCTTCAACCTTCTAAACAACAGCCCCAGTACGCAAAGAAAGCACATTTAGAAAAGCAGCTAAACATTAAAAAACATATTAGCCTTGTACGGCAAGTATGCACAGAATATGAGTATGGTTAAATTTATATATTGGCATTGACATATACTTTATGGCTCTATCAGCCTCTGCACTGGGGACAGATCATGCAACTCATGCAAAAATCATTAATTACCCTACTATAATATATATTGTATTTTTACGGGTTTATGCTTCAACTGATACTTAATGAACCAAGATAGCATGATAGCTTACACATATCTTTTTGACTGGTTATCAAAATCAACTAAGTTATTTAATTACAAGAGCCATGCGAGGTAAAGAAATTAAAATCTGCTTTTTGACACAGAGTGACAGAAGAAGGTATGTCAGGGTGACACCTCCTTTTTTGTAAAACATTTATTAACTCCACCTTGTTTATCCTGAGCCCAGAATGGCTGGTAAGGAACTTAATACAATGAGGCAGGAGAATGGCTTTCAGGATGAGAAAGCCATTTCCAATTTCTCACTTCGAAACAGATTCAAATGGTCTTTCTGTACTAATTTCTCACATAATTCATGAGCTGGGAATACAGTTTATACTTTTGCCTTGTCAAAGCCTGTCACAAAGTAATTTACAGCTAGAGGTGAACTTGGCAGGGTAAAGGGAACATCAAATTTAGATGCAATTAGCTCAGCAGGGAACCCATTCCACAGGGACTGCTGGCAAGAGGTGGTGCTGGCAAGAGGTGTTGCTGGCAAGCCAACAGACAAAAGTGGGGTCAGGGTAATTACATGAACAATAACTGGGGAATTGATTAGCTACCTGCCAATGTTTAAATAACTTACCAAACTCGGTGACAAGGATCACCCACCAAAGTGGGGATTAAGATGGAAAAGGAATTATTTACTTTTGGTGATCATTACAACATAAAAACCTCTTTGATATTTAACTTGGCTGGGTCTTTAAATATTTTTAAAGCTGAACTGCTAGACAAGTGAGAGACAATTTGGCAAGAGACAAGTGTGGAGACAATCTGAAAAAATCCTAATTCTCAGAAACCTTTGGCAGAATTCAGGGATCATTTTGAAAACTATTAAAAAGGAAGTGTTTATACTACACTTAAGAAGCTCTGAAAATTTCCCAGGACGAGGACTGCAGGTACAGGCACTATCTTTCATTAGGAGAACTATTATAGTTGAAAAAGCCAACAATAAAACTAAAAAACCAAAAACATACACGCAAAAGAAAAAAAAACCTGCTATAATATATATTAACATTAATAAACTGGAGAATACTCCAAAGATCATCTCAGAAAGGATCCAAAAAGAGGTGATGGACTGCTGATATTTGACAAGACAAAGTCTAATTCCCTTTAACAGTATTGCCTGCAATGCCAAGGAGTCTCTGAACAAAGAAATCACAGACTCCTTCAAACTGGACAACTGCTTTCTCTGGGACTATGTAATCCATTATTATCCACTTAGCCCTCTCCAAGCAAAGTAGAGAACAGGAAGCATGCAAAAACAAACAACAAAAATAAAGCCATTACACATCCCCACTTCTGTGACAGATACTGTTAATATTTTGCATTATTTGTGAGAAATTAATTTCAGAAGCCAAGCAAAGAGGATACAATATTTATGGGCCACAGAAATACTACTATAATTTAAGTTCCTAATAATCTGATGTGAAATGCCATACTGGTTAATACTACTAAGGGAGCAGGCAACAGTAGGACTCAATAGACAGAAATAGAAAGTTACAGTTTGAATTTAAGATCATTAAACATTGGTTAGTCTGCCTCAAGGCTTTCTTTAATAACTTCTTTTGAGAAATATTTAAATACCTTCTTCAGTTTTGCATCACTTAGTTAAAAGATAGTTACCTGTGGCCAATTCATAAGGCAATTACCTTATTCCTGACAAACCAGCCAGAGTTCATACTCTCGCCAGTTAAAATTCCTCCCCCTTTCAAAACTGCAGTGTTACCCAGAAGTGTCACAGCTCCTAGATGACAGTGACTGGTCTGCTGCCTCTCCCAACACAACCCCCCAAGCAAGAGCTCTCTTGTCAATCTCTGTCCTGGGTCAATTCTCCTCATAAAGAAGCACATCAGGGCACAGTCCATTCAAATCCACATGCTTACTCCACTGGCTCAACTCAGTTTGACATTTTCCCTTTAGGAGCAGCTTAGTCTCAAGAGTATAAAGGAAGCATGATTGCTGAAAAGAGTTTTAAGCACTCATACATATCTACTGCAAACCTATGTATTGTTCTCTATGCCTACTCTAAATTCTGAAATCTGGGCTCCACGAGATCAAAACCCTATCCCCTCCTATTCAAGGAGAATGCCACCTCTTTTGTCCAGGCATTCATTTTCTCCTGCATCCCTTGACCTCATAAAATCTAGTTTGGATGGCTCATTAATGAATTCAGATACCAGGCCTAAAGCTATTGGTTATTTCTGCATCATCTCAATTGCTCATGAAGAAGTACTGTCAAAAGCATTGTCTTCTCCTTAGCTAACTTTCTGATGGGCTGGGAGATAAATTCACCTCAGAGGTGCCTTCCATATCTCTTTTCTAATATCCTTCCATAACGGCAGCATCTCCTGTTGGTATGGACTACTCCCATAATAAACATCTCTACCAAAGGAGGGCCCACCCTCAAGGAAATAATTTCTGTCAAGGGCCCTCCACAGACAGACACACAGAAGAGACTAAGTGAAGCACTTACTGATTACACCTTGTGCTTTATTTTATCCTATTTGACTTTTTCTTCGGTCATAAAAAGATCATTAGTTAATAATGGTGATCACTTGGTTTATTTTCAGAAAAGGAAGTAATCTGACAAAAGTGATGTGCAAGCCTGCAGGTGGGGAAAGGGGAAGAGAAAGATGCCTCACTCCTGAACTGTCCTTAAAGCAGGTTTGCTCCTCTATTTGCTATATGCTGTGTTGTCTGAATACAAAACTAATTGATGGTGAACACCTGAAGAAAAAACAAATAACATTTCCTTCCACGGTACCATTCAATGTAAGTGCAGATGGTAGAAATGACCCACTGAACAAACAGCTCTCTTATCTCTCTGCCCTAAACATTACAAACTGCCCTTGCAAAAATCAATTTAAGCATACTTCATGCTTCCCTGTTCCCTTTTCTTACTTTTCATAACTTCTGCTTTGCACTTTCCTTCATGCTGCTCTGTTCTTGGAAAAGCTCATGTTCTAGCTTCCCATTGACTCCCACAAAGAAAGAGTCCTGGGAACACACTCGCCCCTGGCTAATCTGTTCTACTCCCTGGTCTGAACTGTCACTACACTCTGAGATCTCCAGCAAAGGTGCTGATCTTTAGAAATTACATGCATGTAAATGCCTGCAAAAAAATATCTGAACCCACTTTTGTTAACAAGGTTTAGCAGACCCCTTAAAAATAAATCACATCCTGCAAACCACAAATTAAAAAACAGTATTTAGCATAGGAAGACAGAAATGTCAGATAAGCCTTAGCAAAGGCAGAGTCTTACACGAGAAGAAAGACTGTCCTTCCTTTGATTAAAAACAAATTAAATTATAAAAGTCAGGAGACAGAAAACTATTTCTGAATTTAGGACACATGCAAGTTCATAGTTACAGGAAGGGGGAGGAGAAGAGTGTTCTGTGCAAGGTGAAACAAAGAGTTGCAAGAATTAAATAGTACCAACAGAAAATGTTTGATTTTTTAGGTCAAAACTGAACTCTAGCAGGTTGGGGGTATTTATTTTGCTAAAAAGAGACGAACATTTCTACTGTAAATGAACTCAATCTTTTCTGGTTTTTTTTACTCTTCTGCCACAGACAAATAAAGGCATTATTCTCATGTCTCTCATATTAGCATTCTATCTAAAATGCTAATGCTGTTTTTAGCATGGTTCCAAGTTTTTCAAAAGTCTCCGCTGGAAGCCGAACACTTGAAGAACGGTATTTTCTATTAACAAAGACCATTCTCCCTCCATAACTCAACTTCTCTAAATGCCTTAAAACAGCATGAAAAATAACACTATTTCATAAAAAGACTTATGAATAGCTGAAATCATTTTCACAGATATGCATAAAACACATCATGTAGAAGAGTGTGGAAACCACAGTAATAAATATGGGATTTGTATGGATCACTCCAAAAAGACTTTTGAAAAAAGGAAATTGTTCGGATACCTTATCAGAGCAGCAAACAATCACTAGAGATTTAATACACAGTGCAAGGCCTTGCTGCTAGAATCCACAGCAGTTGATACTGTCACAGCGCTAAAAATCTTCAAAGAATGCAACAGGTATGGGAAGCTGTATTTGGTCTGATTGAGACAGAGTTCACCTTTCCCTTAGCAGTCCTCACAGTGCTGTGCTTTGCACTGGTAGCTGGAAGGCTGTTGATAACATGCCAGTGTTTTGGCTACTGCTGAGAAGTGTTGTCCCTCTGACACTCCTTCCCCCATCAGGAGGGCTGGGAGTGGGCAAGATCCTGGGAGGGGACACAGCCAGGCCAGCTGACCCAAATCAGCCAAAGGGATATTCCATACCAGGTGACGTCAGCTCAGATATAAAAGTCCAGGGAGAGAGGAGGAAGGGCAGGCATGTGTTACTCTGCAATGTTTGTCTTCCAGAGGAACCACTCCATGTGCTGAGGCCCTGCTTCCCAGGAAGTGTCCAAATATCGCTTGCTGATGGGAAGTAGAGATTAACTTTTCTTTTTTGCTTGTGCACGCACAAACTCTCGCTTTGTTCTTTTTTTGCTTGAGTAAACTGCTTTTATCTCAACCTACAAGTTGTTTTCCATCTTATTCTCTCCCCTACCCCACTGGGAAGGGGAGTGATAGAGCACTGTAGTGGGCACCTGGCACCCAGCCAAGGCCAAACCACTACAGAAGCAAACAAGACAAGGTTGAGAAAACAGCCCCACTTACTTGGTTTTATTTACAATCTTATTTATAGTAGCTACACTTGACTTTGGCTATTCCCAGAAAGTAATTAAAGCCCAGTGGATAGTTCCGGTTTTTGTTTTCACTTTTTCTTCTCAATATTCTTATAAAGCTGTCACGGTTTTAGCAGAAAACAAAAAAATTCATGCTTTGATTTCTCTAGAAGAGGTTAGCACATTTATTCTCCAGTACTCCCTTTTCACATGAATCTTTCACAGCTACAGTCAGTTTCATAGTTTCTAGCAATGAAAACTTTTAACATTTCTAAAAATAAGGGCTTACTTACTGAGCATTTGACATACAATCACAATTTGATAGCTGATGTCTAAAATTTCCTTCCTTCTGACAGCCAGCTTTTAAATAGCAGGATCTAATTTCCCCTTTAGAAAACACAGAGGAAAAAAAAAAAACAGTTCAGTGATATGATCGTTTGCTTTATACACAACATCTATAAAAAATACATTTTAGGTAAGGCATATTTATATGTGTATGGTTCTCAGTCTGTGCACTAGGCTTATTTTAGACTTCAGAATGCAAATTAACATTTGAACAACTGAAAACCTGAGACAAATCAAAACATGGAAGTCACTGTGAAAATTTAAAAGGCACGTAAATTAAATGCAAAGTGCATCAATCAATATAAGTTCACTGTAAAACGCAAAATCAGATTTTTCTCTTTCCATTCACAAAGGTGGGGTCAGGAGGTACAAAGCAGAAAAAATTCTGCTGGAAGCGTAGCTGCTGCTACTCACTGCTCGCACAGGCAGCACAAAGCAAAGGATGGGCTCGCTGGCCCAGAGGCTGTGTCACCTGCCCCACTGGCAGCTGCTGCCCTCCACCCCACAGCACACCAGCCAATGCAGGCTGCAAGCAGGGCCAGGAGGAACCAGCAGAAGACCAACGTACCGCCAAGGTCACGAACCCAGTACCATGAGCACTCAATTCCATGCTGGTTTTGAAGGCAGCTTTAAAGGAAATGGGGCTTTTGGGACAGCTGACTTTCAGAGCCAGGACCTCACAGGGCTCAAACAAACCTCTACTACAGCTTCAGACCCTAAGAATAGCTTCAGAGCAGTGGCATCCCAGGCACAGGCATGGGGGAAGGCTAGTTCACTCATTAATTCTTTTGAAAGGGGTAGCAAAGCACAACTCCAAATGAGAGCAACCACCACAATATCAAGAGGTCAGTCTGAGTCAGCTGATGAACAAAACAGTAAAAAGAAAAAATGCTCTGCCCAGCCAGGCCAGTGCAAAACTTCTAGTCAGCCAGAATACACCAGGGGTTCTGACGGGACAGAAGTCGTCTTCTGGCCTAGTCAGTATCTTTTGAGGAGTTTGGAAGATAAACTTCAGGCACGGTGTAAGGCTCAGGTCTGTGATGGTCACTGGTGGATTTAAAATATTCTATTTATTGCTGATCTGACTATAAAGTACTAAGCCCTTCACTTTCTCACACATAGAAAAACATGCAACTGGTAGCAGAAAGAGAAATATCCTTCCAGGGCATCTGAAGTTTCTTTAGAAACTTCCTCATGCATTGCAATTATCCCAACAACATAAACTCACCATTTTCATCTATGAACACGTGCATTGCATCCACAGAGAGCTCCTCTTGCACAGACGCCTCAGGTCCACTTATTACTTGCAAGACAGAACTGTCTTGCTGAGAAGTTACCCGGTAGATTATCTGCCTTTGCCTGCTGCCCTGGTAACTTGACACAAAAATGTTTCAAAACTACTATGAGGAACTTTTTTCTTGTTCTCAATAAAACAAAAAGAAAGAGAGGTTAATTAAAAGTTTATGTCATTTCTACTCAGTGAAACAAAACAGCTTACATCATATCTTTGAAGTACAAAATTGTAAAGTAAACTGGCCTTACAGTGCTGCAAATTTGGCAGAGTCTGGTAGCACCGGACTAGTACTAGCACGATCTTGGCTTTGTACATCTGATCTTTCCTGTTTAGGAAGTTGCTCACAGTGCTTTTCTGTTCCCACCATTTCTTCTTTTCTCTCCGTCATCTGGCTATCTGGAAAACAGGGCAGTGAAGTGGAGCCACTCTCCACAGATGACTTTCAAGAGTTTCGTTCATTAACTACTGAACAAGAGCATCTAAAAAAAAAAAATCTAAAACACTGCAATACTTGTTAGTCTTATGGAAAGCACTACAATTGCTTTAAACAATATAACCACAGAAATCTGGATGAGGAGGCCCTCTGACTCCAGGGGGCTGCGTGAATGGGTTGCTTCAAGAACACACTGTGTGCAGCAGAGGACAAACAAGAGAATTTCTGCTTTGCTTCTCCTATTGTTTCAGAGGGAAGCAATCTGTTCCTAATCTAGATGGTAAGAGGCTGCTTCCCTGGGGGCTATAATCTGTGCCCAAACTGTGTATGCTGGCAGTGAAAAAGCAGAAGCACTGGCCCATTCCCTTTTCACAAAAGGGAAAGCAGCACCTTCAAAGGAAATAGAGCTCTTGGACAGGAAAGCAGATAGCTGCCTAATCCCTCTTCCCCACTGGCCACACACCTGGTGCAGGACAAAGGACAAACTGGCAAAACAATTTCACAGTAGATTATCCCATGCTTGGAAAATACAGAATATAGATTTTAAAACATACATTAAGTATTTGTCCAATTTCTACTGCTTTGAACACTCATTTTTCTACTTCTCTACACATGCACGTCATTTACATATATATATATGTGTGCGTGTACAACATTCAAGCAGTAGTCTCTGAGTTACTAACGTTCATGATGAACAGTAAAATATTTTTCAACTGTGTTTTGTCTAGAAACTAAAAAAAATTATCTGTTGAGCTTTTAAAGTGCAACTAAGTCACTGATTTCATCAACACCCTGTGCAGTTGTATTATTAAATGCTTTAAATGGAAAGAAGTTTTTTTGTGGTGCTTTTTAGAGACGCCTCAGCAAGGTCTTTAGCTTTTTGCACTAAGCAAAGCATATTGAAACAAACTTGCCCAGACTTCTAGCAATACCTTCTGTTTAAACACCTTAGATCAAGAAAAACACAGAAATTTCGCGCCACTGAAAACTGCATTTGTGCAACCATATTTCTCACCAATACAAGTACCATCCTAACTTCAAAAATCACCAGTCAAGAAATAGCAGTGTGGTAACTAAGATGTGTAAGGATAAAACAGAATGAAGGCTTGTAAAGAGATGTTTTACCTTTTATAAGGTCAACTGATAAAACTGAAAAAAGTAAACATGCTTTTGCATATGCAGACCTTTCAGATCATCTCTCTTGGTTTCCTCCAACTTTATCAGCTGATCTACCAACACATTACTTCTACAATCAAATGTACCTTCATCAGTTAAAACATCTCCACACCAGTCTCAAGACACAGGACAAAGCCCCCTAATGCTCCAAAGCCTGAGACACTTGCACATAACCACTTTTCTCTGCAGACACTTTAGTCATTTTTTGTTTGGTTTTTTTTGGTAGGGGGAGGGAGGAGGGTCAGCATCCAGAAGTAAAAGAACAACTTTAACTATACCACCACATCTTGTCCCAGTAAGTCTCAGCCTTGGATGTGGAGCACAAGAAGGAGCATCCAGCCTAGAGAGTCTCACTGGGGCCCCAGACACTGACCAATCCAGGCACCAGAAGCAAGAGGGCAGTAGATATAAAGTAACCATGTAATTCTTGCTTGAGACAGTAGTGTTCCTTCAGCTTCCAAAAGGAGGAAAAAACATTGCCAATGTTCCAAGTCTCCAGCTCTCCACAGCACACGACAACAAAAGACCCTGACTTCCCGTGCAATAAATACAATTAAATGAGCACAAGTATGGTTTAGGGAAATATTTTGTATCTGTTGTACATGGAGGCAAAATTCAATAGGTCTTCCAGATCTATTTGTTTTCTATTTAGAAGAAAAAAAAAAAAAGCAGTTAGGGGAACAGACAACAATTTTTTTCCCTAATTAAAGACTTTAACTTGTTTAAGCAGAAACTGTGCCATTACTGAAGCATACCCTTAATGATGTAACCATACCTGTGGGAGGTGATGGAGCCACAGACACCTAATCAAAACCACCTTCCTAAAGGCTTGGGTTGTTCAAACTGTAAGAATAATTGATAGAGATCAAAAAATGTGGCTTTAATAACCTAATTGGTCCTATATTGCCCCAAACTAGCTCTAGGGCTAGAACAATTAAAAAGATTTTTAAAATTTGATTATCTAGTGGTTTCAGAAAATGCGTCTCTCTTTTCCATTCCAAACCACAAGCCTTGCAGACTTCTTTTTTCTGCTGTGGTAGAGTCATAAAAATAAAAACCTAAACATACTGCTTCTCACAGGCTTTATATGCCAATCACACAACACCAGGGTGATGTCCAGCACTGGAAAGGTGGGCCATGATGGGTTTGTGACTGGTTTACAAGATTATTACTCATCCTCTTCCAAGTGACTTACACCTTCAGTATTTAAGTGAAGATAGAGGTGTCTAGACAAGGAGTGTCCTGCCAGAATACGTAACCAGCTCTACATCACCAAATGCTCCCTGCATGAAAACTGTGCTGGCAAAAGCTCAAGTACTAGGAAAAACCTTTTCCAAGAGCAAGAGCAGACTAAAAAGGACAACATGACAGTGTACTTGCACCTTTCCCCGTGCCATTTACCCTTACCCACTGCTCCACAGATCTCCAGCTCACACACAGCTGGGCTTGCAGAAGTCCCAAGAGCAGACCCAGGCTCTGCGATAACTGCGTAATTTATCTGGAAATTATATGCCACATGACTCAGACATGTGAGGTGTAACATCAGGACTCATGGCTAAATCAGTCTTGGGGTAGGGTGATTCAGAAGAGTCCTGCACAAACAGCCAAGTTTTGGTCTCTACACCATTTTCATATTTTGACTGGCACAAGATACATCTTTAAGTTTTCCTGGTAAAATACTTACCAAGAGTGTTGCGGTGGTTGAAACTGCCACTGTTTTAAGGTTTTCCCCCACTTCCGTGTATCCTATGGATTGGCCTTATGGTTCTCCCACTAAGTTAATGTAATGGTTTATCTCCTGGTTGGCGTATACCCCATTATGTCAATCCCTCTGTCAATCATCTGTAAACCCTTACTCCAGTTCTGGAAAGTTCTCCCTTGGTCAGGTCCCCATTGGCTCCCCCTCCCTTTCTCCTCCCCTCTCCTTCCCCAATTGGTTGTAACCCTGTCACCCCACCTTATCTCTGCCCTGGACCCTCACCTCATTGGACCCTGATGCTCTCTCCACCCCTTTCCACCCCCTTATAACACCTTGTGCATGAGCTATCCACTGGCTCTTCATCACTGGCTCTTCATCACTGGGACCTTTTGAGTGTGGACCCCCTTTAAACCTCGGAATGCCAAACAAAGGGCCCCTTCTGCCTCTTTGTCTCCGCTGGTTGCTTGGATCACGTGTGCGCGTGTGCCTGCCTGCACACACCTCGCAGGGAGTACCTGCTGTGTGCGAAGGGATTTGCGAATCCCGCAGGAGCAGCTCGACAAGGGATGCTTCCTGGAAGGTCACTACACTTGGACCTCGCCCCCTCACACCCTTCCTGCCTCAAGAAAAGGCGCAAGCGACACAAGAGGAACAGTTCTTTTATGTCCCATATGGGTATAAGATACTGTAAACATTTTTGTCTGCACAGAAGACTTTTAACAGCATAGCAACATTACTTAAAAGTATATCATCCCAGTGCTGACAAAGGAGGTCCTAATTTAAATGCAGTTACAGTACTAGAATTTCTTTTGCCATGTACCTTTTCATTCATAGAACAGATTTTAAGCATCCCAAATCATCTTTATAAACAAACCTTTGTTCAACTCTGGGAGGAGGCTGAAAACAGTTTTACAGTTGAAATGGAACAGCCTTTGTACATATGTAAATGCAGTGAGTCCAGAGCAGGGCCACGAAGATGATCAGAGGGATGGAACATCTCTCCTATGAGGAAAGGGTGAGAGAGTTGGCTGAGCTTTCAGCCTGGAGAAGGCTCCAGGGAGACCTAATTGCAGCCTTTCAGTACCTGAAGAGGAACTACAAGAAATCTGAAGAGGGACTTTTTACAAGGGTATGTAATGATCGAACAAGGAGGAATGCCTTTAAACTGAGAGGAGGTTTAGATTGAATATTCAGATGTTCTTTACTGTAAGGGTGGGGAGGAACTGGTACAGGTTGCCCAGAGAAGTCACGGATGCCTCATCCCTGGAAGCCAGGGGCCAGGTTGGATGGGGCTCTGAGCAACCTGGTCTAGTGAAGATGTTCCTTCCCAGGGCAGGGGGGTTGGAACTAGATGACATTTATTAAGGTCTCTTCCAACCCAAACCATTCAATGATTCTGTGATACAGTGATCAGGCTAACCAACTATCAGTGTATCTCAACTTTAAAGTTGCCTTATTATTAGGTAATCAGAATGAAATTTTATTGTTCTGTAACTCTTCTCCAAAACATTTTTACTATTTTGTGGCCCCTTACCAGTGTATTCCAAACCTTCTTCCTCATCTTTTACTGCATATCCCTATCCCAACCTCAACAACTGACTCCTGTAAGATAAAATGCCGCTGCTGTCATAATTTCAAACACCACCTGGTTTGAAATCTAGGCAAGCAGAATTATGCTAATTAAGACTATCTCTCTTCTGTTCATTAATTGCTTTGCTAATAAATCCACTTTCTTCAACAGCATTATGCTCCAAAATAGAAAGCTTCACTTTAAAATATATTTGCTGCCTATTCAACCACAGATAATAGATTTCAAATCACTATATGCTTTTGTTGGTACCAGCATGAAACAAAACTTCTACAAGCTGTGAACTGTGTCATTCATGTATCTGGAGTATAAATCCTAGACATTCCTAACCCTTTTTGCACCAACTCCTTTGCAGAAACATCTAACTTATGCACTTTATTCTCAACAAAAATTTGCCTATTATGCCACAAATACATAAAAAGAAAAAAACTGACATTTAAGCTTGTCATCTACCAAACTACAGGAGTGCCCAGGGAATACCACATAGTACAAAAATTGCTGTAAGAGAGTTCAGCATGGACACTGAAGAAGTATATGGGATTATCCATTAATGAGGATTACGACATTAATCCTGAAGCAACAGGAAAAACTAGCAATAGTCATTGTACCTGTTACAGGAAGCTGACTTGCTCAAAACAACCTACGTCAGCAGCAGAGCTAGGAATAAGTAGTCTAATCATTATACCTACCAATTACATCAGAACACAGACCTCTGAAATAACCTCGTACTTTCTTTGCACATGTCAGACTTGTCATCAAACATACCATTACCTCTTCAATTTAAAGCCTGAAATTTTTAAAATTTCAACCTGTCAAGCCTTACACATGGAGTATCAGATTTGGAGAACTGAGTTCTGCACACCAGTTCCTCCACACCCAAAGAGGGGCATCACATGCCATGTGGTCCCTCTCTGCCACGAGAGTCAGGGATGCCACACAGCTGCTCTGAGATGAGCTAGCACCAGGCAGGGCTTTATTTCCTAGGTGTTACCCACCTGCCAGCAAAAGCCCCTGCTGTCTCCTCCCACAGCTGTCACATGGACTGGTGACTCAATGCACAAGATTCCTCTTCCCCATGACTATATGGCATGTGATAGCCCTCTTTCTCACATGCAAGGGGGAGAAAAAAAACCAGAAGAGGAGTATAAAAATACCCACAGGACTATGTTTTGGTTTTTTATAGGAGAAGGGTAATTGCTTGGGATCCAGAACAACTCACTTGAGGTTGTGGTTTGTGCACTGCCCAGAATGACGAGTACCTTTTCTAAAAAGAGACTGCAAAACATCTTAATTCAGGCCATGCAGTCCTGGTTTAGCTTCTCCCACACCAGTCCCCACCACTCCCACGGCAGGCTCGGCTCCCTGGGTGATAATATTGCCTGTCCTAGATTACAAGTCAGCAGTGCCAAAGGGGACACACAGATTTTGCCCTTTGTAAGTCTGATGCACAACTGCTCTTAGTTCAAGACATCAGAGGGACGCAAAGCAACCAATAAACCCAGCTTTCCTTACACTTCTCAAAGTGTTGCAGTTGCCCTTCAACACACTTTCATCATGTGGGTGGTACAAGTTCAATTCAAAACTGAAACGACACTGGGCTGAAAGTTTTAGCAACAGTGTCAGTGATATTTTCTCACAATCTAGAAGAGTTCTTATATAGAACAGTTCTTAAGAGCTCTTACATCCTATATTTTAACAGGTTAAATCTAGCACCCTTAGTTGTGTAAAGCAAGGCTTTAATTGTCTTATACTGCATTTTACCAAGCTGTCTACTGGCAAAGCCTTATGTGGTCAGGACAATAACTCTTCTGTTTCCACAGAACTCACAGGTTCTGTGAGGGACCACACATAAAAAAGACCCATCCAAGACATTCACTCACTAGCAAGACTGTTCTGATGAGCACCTTTCCCCACCTTCCCCAAATTATCCAAATATCATCTTTCTTACACACAGCTCTGAATATCCAGCTTTCCAGGAATTTGCCAAGTTTCTCGCATTGCCTAATAAAAATCTTTGTGGAGTGCATTTCATGCTCATTTGAACCAGCCATCTATGATTAACTTCTGCCAATTAGACAGTTTGCAAGGTTAAAAGAACAAAAATCAAACAGAACTAACCTCCTCCCTCAAAACAACTGCTGCATAGCTTGCCTTGCTCTGTATTCCCCCCCACACACTTTTTTTTTTAACAACCATTCTAATGTGGGAATAATGTTTATTCAGATCTGTTCCAAGATGCTATTTTGTTAAAACATATTTGCAATTGCAAGGCTGTAAACAAATTAAAGGCTTTCTCATTCCTAAAATTCAGTCTTGTTGTGGGGAAGCTGCCAGTAATGACAGTAATTTATTTTAGCAAACAGCACGTTCTGACTAGGCTAGAAAACAAAGCCTACTTGCTCTTAAAAATAACTGCCTTTGAACTACCTCTCCCAAGCTCAAAGAGTTCTGATTGAATCTCCTTTTTCCCACAGCACCAGTCCAAGGTGCAGGATCCAGAGCTGCCATCCCTGCTCCTGCAGGGCACCACCCTCTTTCCAGTCTGGCTCCTGTTTCAAGGTGACACTTACTGGCCCACACTGCAAACAATCAGAGGCACTTAACTACACATGTATGCAGCTCAACTTCTCCACCTCACAAAAGTACAGACTTAAGAAATCAGGGAAGTAGGAAGATTTAGATTAGTTATTAGGAAGAAAGTCTTCACTATGAGGGTGGTGAGGCACTGGAACACGTTGCCCAGAGAAGCTGTGGATGTCCCATCCCTGGAAGTTCAAGGCCAAGCTGAATGGGGCTCTGACTACCCTAGCTTAGTGGAGGGTGTCCCTGTCCCTGGCAGGGGTTTGGAACTAGATGATCTGTAAGGTCTCTTCCAAACAAAACCATTGTATGAAATACAGTGCAAGGAGCTAAGTAAGAGCTTGGTCTGAGGGTAGAGCAGAATCCTTCTGCTTCATCAGGATCTTGTATAAGAAGAATCTTGTTGGACAAATCTAAAGCACAGTAACTACATACACATTAAAATGAAGTTTTGGCATTGTGGTTTGGGGTTTTTTGGTCACTATGGAATCTGAGTCTGACTTACTATGATCACCCATTGCCTTCTTTTATGCAGCAACCTGCCCTGTTCATGTTATCTGAGGGTACTTGTCTGAAAGGCCTTTCTTTTTTAATTTTTATTTAAACTTACCTCTGAAATTCTCTTTTCCAGCTATCACATTGCTCAGAAGTAAAATTATTGGGCAAATGCTCCTTATTAAGGTTGAGGAACAACAGAAATCACCATCTGCTTGCTGCACGCCTCACGGCTGTGTGTTGCTCTACAGGCAGGTGATTCTGCACCTCAGGAACCCAGCAGGGCTCAGCAGGCTCAGGGGAGAAGCAGCGCTTGCTCAGCACACGTGTTGGGCAACCACAGAGCACAGACTGGAGCCAGCCAGGCAGGCTGATAAACTCGACAGAGCAGGACAGAAACTGCTCTGAAGAATAAACAGTCTGAGAAGGCGAGAGAGATGGGTAAGATACACCAGAACAGAGGCAGCAGGTCTAGGAGGAGCAAAATTTGACAAACAAATGGAGAGTAAGCACAGGAGAAGTGAATGCAAGCTGTGGGGAGGCAACAGCTTTAGGTGGGCTCAAGAGTGGAAGCAGCAGTGTGGATTGCTAGGAAGAACAGCGGGAAAGAGGAGAGAGAACCAATATGAAGAAAAAGGCAAATAAGGATGTGGCACAGGAGGGGAGTGCTTAAACTAAGACAGGAAGGAAAGGCACAGAAGCAGAAATATGAAGTGGAAGAAAAATGGACACAAGTGAAAGATGGAATGAGATAAGGGTCTAATGCATTGGATGGAACAGGCTTAAAGAAAGAGTGAAAGGTAAATGGAATCTAACAGAACATTACACATTTAGAAAATAAATCTGCTTGGTTTTTTAACAAGATAATAGTACAGATTTCACATTAGTTTTTTTAAAAGCTGACAAACTTTTAAGTCAGTTGGGTGTTTCTTATGTAATGGAAGGTTCTTGCAGGAACGAACTGGGGGAAGAGAGAAGAGGTGAAATTGAAGTGCCAAGCTGCTCTTCTAGGGTGCCATCAAGTTTCTTATCTTCCATACAAACTAGGTATTGACACTACATCCTCTTAGGCTTTCTTAAAACAGCTTATTATAGGATATAAGGTAAACCAAACATTTTGGAGAAGGGGAAGATACAAATTGTCTTATTTCACTTTGACTCAGATCTTCTAAACCAATTGTGCTGACCGCTTGGGAAGTACACTGGGATTGCATCTGCCTTCACTGCACCACATCTCACATCCTCATTAAATGGCCCTACTAATTCTGCCTAGAGAGCTGCTAGAGACCCTACAAACGATAGTCCTTCCTAACAGAAAGGGGTCACAGAATTTGGTGGCAGCAATGAGAATGCTAATTAAAATATACTGTCATCAGATATTTCTGTATCTATATAATTCTATCAAAATTGTACTGCATATAGGTTTTTTAATTAGCTGATTGACTTTTTAATTTTAAACAAAAGCCCTTTTGAATAAATGAGAACTTGCATGGGAAAATACTATTTTTCATTAAAATAATGGGGCTTTCATTGCAAACAGTCACCAAATGTTCTTCCTTAAAAATCAAAATATTTTAAAGTAACTGAAAATCAAAATTCTTAAATTCTTACCTATTGAAAAAAAAACCCCATGATTTTTCCTTTTTTTTTTTTTTTTTGTTATAAGCCAATCCACAACCATACAAGAAATTTAGGAATGTATGCATGTGTGCGCGCATGCATTAGCTGAAAGTTGAACCACCACCAGTGACAATTTCAGGTTTCTTCATCATTAGAGGCACACAGACAACTCTTCAACATGCACCTGGTAAGATCGGCTAGGACAGGTGTAGTGCTATAGCTATATACATTTTTGCAAGATACTTTTGGTATTCATTCCAATATCTAAGCATACTATTTTAGTACAGAACACTACATACATACCGGACACCTACTAAGGTTATCACTACATTTCCCAGAAGAAGAAATCAATTTTCTTTAAGAAGATAAAAATATTTAAAACTGCAGCTGACACTATCACACTTTCACTAAACCACTTTATCCCACCTAGTTCCGCCCTACCCTGGCCCTACTAGCAAAACCAGTCTTCCTCTGGGAATGTCCCCTACTGCACATACCCAGCTAAGCTGCTATAAATAATCAAACTCTTCATAACATCCTTATTCCAAAAGAATTGTAAGCCATGCATAATACCTCCAACAAGCCCATTTTCCTTTGTTATTTCCATTTTGACAGTGGATTGATTAGATGTCTTCATCTTTGAGGTATTAATGGATTCCAAGAGGGAGACAAATTCTAGAAAATTAGATTCATTGGGCATCTGTCCTTCTTTAGCTTCTAGATCTGATTTAGAGGTTGGTAAGGTCTTTTCTTTGTCAGATACCTCCACAAAACTCTTACTTAAAAGCACATCTGTCCCACTGTCTACACTCAACACCCGCATGTGCCTCTTTTCATGAGCAGTTCTACAGGACTGCGGATCTAGGTTATGCAGGTCTTCCTTAAAACTTAAATCCACAGTTTGGGCATTTTCTGAAGCATTTTCCTGATTTGGATCTGAGCAAGTGTTAGTTTCTAAAGGTGTATTTGCTGGGTTGCTGTGCTCCTTTACCGCATCACCCGATTCATAGCCAGAGCATTGGTTGGATGACAGTTCTGCCCTCAGCATTTCAGGAGTTCTTTCGCTTTCACTAACTTCTGAGCAAGGCTTAGCTTTACTGTCATCAGACAGGTCAAACGTGATAACAGGGATTCTGAGCTGTTCATTAGTTTGCTGACTTGACCAACCTGCTCTAACTACACCAGAGTCGAGGGCTGAGCTTGTTCTCTCAGTCTCCAGAGTCTGTAAGTGGACAGAGCCCGGTAGGTCACTGAGGGTGGTGTTTGGTGTAGTACTCATTGTGATGACAATTTTAATTGGCTCACATAGCTGGTCTCCAGGGAGGGAATTGTCCATAACTGCAACAGCAGTCTCACTGTCTGAGCAGTCAAGGTCCTCACGGCTATTAGCAGCATTGCAAGAACTTTCTATATGCTCGTGCTCTTTGGTTGCAATGGCATTGCACTGTGGGCAGTTACTGGTTAGGCCTGTCTGTGGTGATCCATCTGGCAATTTCTCTCTTTTGTAAGTTTTAGGATTACTCAAATGGTCTGAAATAACTGAATTTTCACTGTCCCATGGCTCTGAAGAAACTCCAGTCCTTAAAATATCACCTTGTGATGAAGAAATATTGGAGAAGTTTTTAGCTATGTCTCTGTCCATAAGAACATCTTGGGATCCATGCTGTCCACATGGCTGTCCATTCACTCCTTTTTCATTTATTCCATTACCAGAAAATGTTTCCATTGCAGCTGGTTTTGTCACTATTGCTGATGTGGTGGCACCTGAACCAGAGGTTGTAGAAATAGGTAATATATCTGCTTTGATACAGGGTGAGGTAGATGAAACTGGTGGTGTAGCCTGGTCTTCTAGTACCATAACACCTAAGAAAAAACAGATGGGCCTTAGGTCTCACAAGCATGAACACTAAGCATTATTAAAGTATCATCTTTAGCTAGCAAAATCTAACCCCGAGCAGAGAAAGGAAAGCACAGAAGATGTAGCTGATTAAAACAGTTCCAAAGCAAGGAGGTTTTTTGATAGCTACACGTGAAATACTACAAAAGCAAGACAGAACCCTTCCCAGCCAGCACAAGTGTAGCAGCATGTCTAAATAATCAAAATAGCTCGAGAAACAGCTAGTTTCAAAATCAAAATGTTTTAGAGAATTATCCCCACTTAAGAAGAAAAGAAAGAAAGAATCAGCCAGTACTGCAGGTTTGCTACATCCCTTTCTTTTCTGCAATTCCTTAACAGTCACAGAAGATACGGTGATCAGCCTTAACAAAAAGGAGGATAATATTAAAAATATTAAGACATCTCAAGCACTGGAACTGTAGGCAAAGCAAGGTGAACTGGAATATACACTACAGAGCTAATCACAACAGGAGTCTACAGTCACATGTTTAAGGGCTCTAAGGTGCCCCAAGTGTTAATGTCCTGGTTTCATGCTTTACAGAAGCACAGAGCTTCCCAAGAATGTGGGGGGAAGGCTCTTTCATCTCCCTGTATCAAAATGGGGAAAGCTAGTTGCATGCTCATCAAAAGGTTGCATTCCAAACAGCTTGGCTGACAGCTGAGAAAGCTTAGTCTGATAGAATTCCACTGAAATTTCGTTCTGTCTGGCACTTCTGTTCAGCTCCTAATATGAGGCACAACAGAATACACTGAGGGGTCCTCTGTGCCTTTACTTTTTCTGTCAAGCAATAATTAAACAACAGTTTAAAGGGATTTATAAAGCCTTTAAAATACCTCTAAGATCTTCAATAGTTTCCCGTGTTGGCAGCTCCTAAAAAATGAAAATAAACACACAGGATTAACACAGCCACTTATTAAATTCTGTTGGGAAAAAACCATCTATCAATGCTAGCTATCTAATTAAAGGTTAATTACAGCACTGGTAAGTTGCTTAACATCACTGAAATTTGAACACATACCTTGCACAAAATGCAAGGGATGGGTGAAGGAGATGGGTACAGAACAGTCATGCTCCAAATTGCATTACTGCAATTGTGTGTGATGTTTGGGGAGGGGAAAGAAAAAAAGATGTTTTTCTTTTAAAAGAAAAATTTTTGCAGTGCCTAATCCAGATACATTTCTTTTTTAATCATTAATCACATGAAGATGTGTTCATCTTTTCCACTTTTCCAGCTATGTGTTTCCAAAGCACTAGAATTAAAAGCTTGGTCTCTAGTATTGGTAAGTATTTCTCAATGGAAAACTAGAGGACAGAGACATTAAATTAATATAGAATCATTTTGATTCTAAGAAAGCTTTGAAGGTCATTTAGTACAAATCCCCTCTGCCATACATACACACTCAAAGCACGTACAGTTTGAGCAGGTTGCTCAGGGCCATCTCCAACAGAGCTTTGAAAATCTCCAAAGATGGAGATTTCACAACTTCTCTGGAAAACCTCTTCCGGTATTTGACCACTCTCTTGGGAAAGGAAAAAAATAACAAACAAACCAACCACCAAAAAACAAAACAACCCCACACAAAAGACATTAAATCTAACTGATCTAATTCCAGCTTTCCATGGCTGCAAGTTACAGTCACTGTTTCTGATCCTGTCACTGGGCACTCTCTGAGTGGAGACTGCTCAATCTTCTGTGTATGTTATTATTAGAAAGCTGAAGACAGCAGTAAGCTCTTCTACTCTTACAAAAGATTTTAGCATTACAAAGGCTAAAACATCCCATCTGCCTGTCCTCACACATCATGTTCCTCAATCACCTTGGTGGCCTCTGCTGAATTCTCATCAGCAGGTCAATGTGCATGGGAACTAACCAGAGGGCTCAAAACTAAGCGTAATACTGCAGAGGAATACTTCAAGAGTTTAAATTCAACAGCCTAAGAGCATAATTAGAGAACAAGACATAGAAAAAAATGAATGTGACTCTCTTCTGACTGACAGGTACCAAAACTAAGAGGACATAAGTATTATTTTCTAAAATTTCATGGTGGTATCCTGGCAGCAAGAACAAGAGACTTCATTTGACAAGACCCAACCTACTTGTTTGGAAGTGAGAGACTAGGATGAGATCCCAGGAAGACATGGGTTTGCAGAATGGACAAATACCAGAATACTGGAGAGTAGGACAAAAACAATGTGAAAAATATTTTACCTCATTAAAAAAAAAAGTAGAACTATTAATGTCTGTGAATCATACAGATGCTACAAAAAGGTAAAAACACTCCAGGAAATGAAGAAATAGTTCTGATTCAGACCAGGATTTGAATAGTTTGCAATAAATAGGGATAAGGGGTGGGTGTGAAGGAATATGAAGACAGAATGAAGTATCAAATAACCACTTATTCAGAAATCACTAACCATCCTCTGCACTGACTGAGGCAGGAGTCCTGTAGAAAAAAATAGCATGGGATCACATAATTAAAGATATTATCACAGTATGCAAGGGGAGTAGCTTAAGATTACACAGACAGTGTTAATTTGTTTCCTAATTTTTTGAAAATTCCAACCTTCTCATGAGTGTTTCCTAATTTTTTCTTAATAACATTTACATATATCACCTTCATCACTTCATATACTATTGGTTTATAAAGCAAGGCCAATGGTGTGGAATGCACATACATGTATGTTTAACCTCCTGTAAACATCTCCTAGGTTTAAATGGTTTATGCTTTGTTTAAATACTCAAGAGATGTCTTTGGTTCCTTTTAAAAGTGTAAGTCTGGTTACACAAAACCAAATTATTAATGCTCCAGGAGCAGATCCTCTCAGAGGCAACAAGAAGCTGCTCTGATTGCATTAGCCTCTCCCTCTTCTCAAAGCAGCCACAAAAACTAGCAGCTCTTGGCAAGATTTACGAAGGCCACTTGCTATGTATAGAGCAGAGAGAGCCTTCCTAAGAAATGCAGAATTTTGTATACCAGTTTCAGCTCTGCAAAGCCAAACCCTTTAGGACAAGGCTGACTGGCAGCAGTGGTATAACCTAGTAGATGCACGGAATGACCCTTCCTCCTTGGAGCAGGCCTGTGTTACAATCAGTACCTGGCAATACAAAACCCTGTGTGATGAGCTGTGGAGTGCCTGAAGTAAAGACACTCTCAGAGAAGTGCACACACTCACCGTTGCTCCAGGTGAGTTCTGCGAGTGCAAAGCCTGGACTCTGGAACTGTCATGAATTGTTTGGGTAGAGTCATTTCGGCTGGTCTCACCGATGACGTTATCGCCCGTGTTATTGCTGAATAGGAAGCAAATGAAAAAGAAAGCAATGCTGCTTACCAGAGAGCATCAAAGGGAGTTTTGGGAAGTACTCAAGGAATAATAACAGGACAGGAAGTAGCACAGAAAAATAAAGTGACAGCACTTCTTTCCTCTCCAATGATAAAAGCACAGGGCCGTAAAAATACTGTAACCCCTTTCTGCACCTCCACCCTCACCAAGACAACTTGATAAAAATAAATGAATAAAAATCCCTCAATATAAAATGAGTCTGGTGTCTTCAGAAGTAGAGCTATGAGAAACACAAGGACATCTCTTCAACCTCCCTGTGTGTAGATAATGCCATTTCACCTGCCTGCCACGCATACAGATTTATTGGCACGAAAGGCTATTTGGGGCTTCTCATTAGACATATGACAATCAAATGCTACCTTTTATTTTCTTTATAAGTCCTCGTGTACACAGTGCTTATCTAACCACCTGTTTATTTAGAAACCTCCCATAAAACAACTACTTGAAATGCAACATAGTGTGTATTAATATAATCATTAGACCACAAAATATAATTTTTGCTCTGGTTTAGGCAAAGCAAATATACAGCCATTACTAATTCCATATGTTATAAGGAAATTTGTTGATCACTTCCGTTGTGGATACACTAAATTATCCACTAACTCTTTTACACATTTTCTACTAGCTTTTCCATGGATATAAGCAAATATTTTTGGACAAGGTTTACTAATGAGAATCTATAAATGTTCTCTTTCTCAGGTATAACTCAGGAAAAATTCCGTTTAAATAAAATAACAAAAAAAAACCCAGAAAAACACCACAGTAAAATGTCAAAAAGCATGGGGTTGGGCTTTTCTGTTTGTTCATAGCATTGTTTTTTTCACCAAAAACTTACTTTTAAAACTCTACAGATGTATTAAAGATGTAAAATTATTTACCTGAAGGTGTCAATCATCTTTCCACAGTATTTTTTTTGTAGCTAATTGGCTTCAAAAACTTGTTCAACCAATCTGCCTACTACCAAGGTCTGTTTAAAAAATTCTGTCATCCATCTAGTTAAAATAAAGTAAGTTCTTTATTTTCTGCTCAAGTAATGGATTATTCTGCATTCACAAATCAACATAGGAAGAACAGTCATGCGATTTTACATGCGACTTAAGTGATTTTACCTTTCTTGCTTAGCCAGAACAGTCTGAAAGGCATAAACCCATTTAAAATAAAAACCTTGTATGGTTAGTGACACACATAGGAGGCACTTCACAGAAGAGTCTTGATGCAGACAGACCTCGACACTCCCAGCAATTTCACTGCCAGGACTGTAGCACAGATATGCATGTATAAAGACACAGAACAGTAGCACAGAGACACAGAAACTATGTTGATACTACTCAGCTGGCACAGAACTAAAAGTTGTAACTGCAAATGCACCAAAATATACCCTAAGTAAGTTCTTTTACATAGAGCTCTGTTGAAACTGGTAGTTTTAACAAAGCTACTTGGGTTTAAGCTTGCTTTGGACATTTCTATGCTTCTGTCACTATTGAATGTACTTTATTTCAGCATTTTTCACATGCGATCACTGAAAGCCACTTGCCGGCTTCATTTGTTTGGATGACTCAAGCTTGAAAAACCAGCAGGAGAGGTCTCCATTTATTCCAAAGAGTGTACAGTGGAACTTTCTACCAACACACAAACCTGGAAAATGTCAGTACTAGTCTTCAGCCCAATAATGTTTTTACCTTTAATACCATCACAACCTGGAAGCAGTCTCATTGATTATTTGCAGCAAAGACAAATAGTACTTGGCTCCTCAGTAGAGAAGCTACAAATACTTAACAAACACCCCATAGAAATAAAAGCAGTACTAGATTTCCTCATGAACAGGACCACAGAAGCATCATAAGCAGTCACAATAAAACATAAGAGGGAAAAGTAACTTATGCATCCAGGTGTGATCTGAGAGGGAATGTACTACAAGCACACAAAGGCAACATGAGGCCAGGCTTCCAAAGCCATGATATTAAAGCATTTTCTTTGCCAACAGGTGTGTGACACTTCCTTGCCTCTTCCCAGCAGGTAAGCAGAGCAGGAAGAGGAAAGAGCAAGTACTTAAGGCTTCCCCAGAAAACTTCTCCCAGATTTTCTTAAGGATCTGTTAGCACCTCCAGTACACAACCGCTCTTATCACCTTCATGGTGCCCAGCTGCTGCCCCACCTCCGAATGAGATGCAGCTCTGCCTGCTTTACCTACCCAACATAAGCAGGTTTTTAAAAGTGCCATTCCTCACACAACTGCAAGGAGTTTTCTTGCACTCAGACATTTATGTTACGCAGGACCACAGTGCAAACTCATCCAATTTACATAATGCGCCAGCTATGCAATGAAAACCTTACCTACAATTTGAGGACTGAACTGCTTCTCCTTTTTGAACCTCTGTATCTTTGCATTGCCTTCCGTTTTTTCTTGAGAGCTTTTGCTGAATTACTTCGCCTTTATCAAACATAAGGTGCAAACGGTAGCTGATCACCTTTATTACCGTGAAGAACACTGCCACCGAGCTGCAGTACACAAAAACTGTCACTGCATTCGCTGGAAAAGCCTACAGAAAGAAATAATGAAGACACAATGATGACAGTTTGTTTTGAGAAGATGCACCTAAAATTTTTAAATACTACATATATATATGTATATATTGAGTTCTGCTCATAGAAAAGGTTTAAGGGTTTCTTCAAGTTTCAAACCATTTCACAAGACCTATTCTTTTTATTTGCTGTGGATATTTATTATCAAAATCAGCAATTTCTCACAATTGTCAAACATTGTAAAGCTTTTTAAAATACTGCATTCCCCTGTTAATGCAGCTGCAGCCTTCATAAACTATGAATTTATAAAAATACAGACACAAAATGAAACATTAGGTATCTACAAAGAGGAAATCCTTTCACAAAAATTCTGTCATCTTACCCTCTCAGTTATGACTCAGTAGTAAAACACTCTAGTTTGATGTCCTTTTTCTAACACCTCACAACATGTTTCCATGTATCTCAACTGTGGAAGAATTTTAAATAATTAGTCAGGACTAGTCAAAACAAATGAATAAAAATGCAGTTGGAGAGGTAGCCTGTCCTGGCTTAGGCTGGAGGAGTGAGTGATTGGCTGTGTAGTGCTTAGTTGCCAGCTGGGGCTAAACCATGACACAACTTCTTTAAATTCTTTTTTCTAAAGTACATAATTGTTTGCAGCTGTCTGTCATCTGTTTGCTGATGTGTGATAAGCACCATAGTTCTTAATCATTAAAATTAATTACAGTTCAACTCCAGCCTGTAAAGTTCTTTCAGGGGCATAACATACTAACAATTTTTATAAACAAATACTTCCTTACAGGAAAGGGCAAATCATAGCAATGACACTTGTAGTTACAATTGAAGTACCAAAGCCAAAGTACCATTATAGTCATGGAACACCTTATGTATTGTCATTACACAGCTGCAGTCTCACAGTGAGTTTAATCTCTTTTCAAGTTTTAGGTTTGGTTTTTTTTTTTTTAAACAGAGCTTTACTATATCCCTGCACAACAACAAAAAACCCCAAGCAACAAACAAAAAGGAAGATTTTCAATAGTCAGGATTTGCTAAAAATCTACTTAAGTTAATTTTTAAGAATGGTCTTTACTTTGGGACTAAACCTGTCATTTTTTCAGATTCATAAATAAATCACAGCAACCACACAGGTAAAGGGAAGGGAACAAGGCATGCTTACTTCATCTTTAGAACAAGTCACCACATTTATCTTGATGTTGAAGTTAATATGTCAAATCATTTCTGTGTTGTTACAAGCAAGTGGGTTGCTATTCTGATGCTGCTTTTGGCTCAGTGGCACTTCATACCATCATGATGTACATGTGAAAATGTTCAGGCAAATCCCTTTTTATGACTATTCTGATTCAGATACAAAGAATCAATTGCACAATAGCGGATAAACTATTTAGGATGTATGTACTCCCCAGGATCCCTAATAAGACAGATATGACTTTATACAAGTTGAGGCTTAGTCTGTTTAGAGTACTTCATGGTACTATGTACATATCAACTCTCAGCATATCCATCAGTGAATCCAGGCCAGAAAGAGGATCCATTTGCAAGGTCATGTTCTCAGGGTATAAAGTTTGGTAGACGAGGTTGAAGAATTTGTGGTTTATGACTAATGTTTTTGCAAAACAAGTTAGAAATTGCTTGATTTCACAAAGAATGATGGCCAATTATCTGTAATGACTTGTTTAAGAGAGATTTGTTCACCTTCCAAGGAATCTCTTCAACTATACACTAAAAGGCACAGATCAACCACTCGTTATTAAATAACAACTCAGAATGGCACACCAGAAGTGCTTTATAGGTGACATTCCTACAGCTTAATAAATATTACATGAATAATGTCAAGAGGACACAACAGAAATAGACTTCCAGTAGTGCAGCCTATGTGTGCACAGAGCACAGAGCTACAAGAGAGAGACAAAGGAAGCTCCTAGATTTCTAAGAGGAAAACAAGGCCAGTTTTAGCAAATGCTGAGTGCTGCATGTCCTCATCCCTGCCTTGTGACCAGACCTACCGGAGCTGCACTCTGAGCCAGCCTGTGGTCTCCCTGCCCATTGGTCTGAGACACAGTGTTTTACATGCTGTGCACGCTCCATACCAAGACTGTCACTGCATAACAAGACTAGGGCATCTTCAATATTCTGCATCTTGGGGCAGGCTGAGTAGTACAAGCCAGCAGGTTGCTCCCTGCCCACATGAGGGATTCAGAGAAAGATGAAGCTGATAATGGAAAGCCCTCCATTTTCTGAATCAGGCCTCTTGCATAAGGTACAAGTGTCATATGACTGCAGTTGGTGTTCCCAGGTACAGACAGGTGAAAGCTATCACATCCACGCTAAGGAGGCATTATATACCACTGAGGATTTAGATGATACAGTCACTTTTGATGCACTATAGTTATAATTCGCCTCATTTTCTATGAAAATGAGGTTTTATAATCACACCATGTGTCTGTGTACTCATCAACTCCCTCCATCCCGTCAGCTGAAAGGTAGCCAAAGAATTAAGGAGTTATTCAGCAGACTTTGAGAGAATACACCCCACTGGTCAAGGTCACAGCAGCACACCTCTTCCATTAATGAGAGGAACCCACACAGCTCTCTGACCTTTCGATGCCACCCAGTGACAGGAAAAGCTTCAATTGAGCTGACATCTTATTAGAAAGTAGAAAAAAACCTATCCACAAATATAAATTCATTAGAAAGCAGGCTTCATGACTTCCCACAGGTTTCTGTGGAAGCTGTAGCCCTAGTTTTCTTCATTCTCGCCCCATTAAAAACTCTGCCATAATGTACTTTTTGTTCTCCAGTAGCTTCTGTTGTTGTACCCTGCACCAGAATAGCGTGGGGTCACAGGCAAAAATGCAAGCTGCTGTGTTCCAAATGTAACCCAACTTACTACTGCAAATGCAACAGAGTGGACCTGACTATGTATGCTGCAGAGTTGACCTCACCATGCACCTTTTCTTGGGGCTTCTGCCTGCCCAGAGATTGCTCCCTGGGGAACAGCCACATTCTTCTTCACATGTCTACTGACATTATTTGAGTAGGACAAAGATAGAGGTGACTGAGATATGCACCTCCTAATATAAAGGTATGTAACCTTTGAACAAAATACCACACCTTGTAAATTGGGCTGAATGATTAAAGGTGCTTAGACCCAGATGTATCCCACCCCTGCTTGAGCCCCTCAGACATCTAAAGCAAGGCAGTGCTGCACCTGGGCCTCCCTGTCTAAGTGGACTACAGAACACAAATAAGCAAACTACCAAACAAATATGCAGTCAGCCACTACCACCGGGCTGGCAGAGATATCAGTGGGAGACGTAACACCTGGGGCTGAAGATACAGATTTATATGTTAACTAAGCTGAATCAGTACTAAGACATGTCCATCACACAGTATAAGATATGGGAAAGCAGGTAGCAAATAAGATTCCAGGGTGTACATTCAGTTCTAAGTGTGCATCCTACCACACAATAAATACAGTACCTAACAGTGTAGCCTATCTCTCTGCTGCGGAGATATAGGTAGCCTTACCTTTTACAGAGAGATAGAGCAGGGTAAAACGTGGCCAAGTGGGATTGAAAGCACCTGACACACTACCAGTTTTATCACAGTTTACCTCTGAGTAATTTATGTGCCCACACCCTTATACTGCCACGTTGTACTTCTCCTATCACAGCATGATTTGAAGATCTGATGAATAAGAAGTAACAACCCTCTACGTTCAAGGGTTTTCTGTCCAACAAAAGGCAGGAGAAACATTCAGTATGCCATTTCAGTGACTCACCTAAACATGATGCACATTCTCCTCCAGCTTGTAAAATAAGCTATAGTACAAGCATTTCCCAAAGTTGCATTGCTGTGTCACTGGTGTTTTACTGGGTCTGAATTCAGCCCAGTGGCTGAATACTAAGAGTTATCACTATTTTCATGTGCAAAACACCCAGGAACCCTGGACTGTTTAGAGAAATAAGATAACTTTAATTCTTAACATTAGAGTTAATATGGCATGGTTAGAAGAAATCTCATTATAATTTTGAAAGCTGATTTTAACAACAATGATGCTCCAAATAATATCCAATGTACATTTTTAATGTACAAACGATACATGAGAAAGAAAAGAAAGTGATGAAAATACAGATCTGCATTTTCAGGGGCACAGAAGCTAATAAAGGAATCCTTAGTACCAAAATAAGCTATGCTGACAAAGCTAGAGAAAGAAACTCTCAATCCACACAACAGAAACAACTTGATACTTTAAGCTTCTCGATGCTACCGTCAGCACCCCTCTGCTGAGCCACTGTGAAAAAACTAAAAGCAGATGGATGAGTTTTGCCATTTGATTCAAATCAAACCGTTTCAGAGACACTTCTCGACTTCAAAAAAAGTAAGATAATCCCAAGTAAAGGAAAAATTTTAAAAGTAGTACTCTGATCTGTTTTGATTTTGTTATTTCAAGAAACATCATTGACTGTTTTAACTGAATCCAAAACTACTGGTGCCAAGTATGTAACAGAAATATCACCCCAAATGCTACTGAATATTATAAACAAAATTTATTATAAGCCAAAGAAAATTTTTAGTTAAAAAGCAGGTTCAAGTTTCTAAGTGGCAAGAATAGATGTCTTGCATAAAGTTTACAAAGCCTTAAAAACAAACCACTTAAAAACAAGAAAATGTGTAAGGACATAATTACTCTCAGGCAGCCATCATAATAAATACATTATTCTTATCAAGGACAAATAATTCCCATAGGAATACATTAGCTCAAGAACACAAGTCCTGCATTTAACCAGATGATTCATCAGAAAGTTAGCCAGTCTGCAGAAAAGGCAAGTCCATCTAGATAGGCAAAGATGACACCCAAGAGAGTTCAGTAAATAATTTACATTTTGTCCCCTTCCCTTTAAATAGTGCCATTTTTTAACCTTAGCACTGATCTATAGCCCAGTGTTCCTTTGTACAACCCCCATACCTTCTTGCATGCCACCCATTCAGAAGCTTCCCACAAGCAAACACATATCCTTCCAGATACATACTTACATCAACTGGGAAAAAGTTAGTCTTTCATTTTTTTTCCTTTTTAATCACACATATGACTTGGACAGTAAATTCTACATTGCAAGACTCTTGCTGGTTTGCATAGGAAATAGACCCTATTAATCAGAAGAATGCATATTGTTATCTTGGTTTATTAACTCCATGAGCCACACTTACAGGACTTCATAGTAATCCATGTCGCAAAATACAGTATCAATTCCTATTTAAAAATACAAGATTTGCTTTCCACTGGGATTGCAGGGAGATTCATAAGTGCTCTTTGCTTTTGGAAATGAGGCCCATATCTGATCACGTAGGGTGAAAAGACCTATTTAGAAATTTCATACAATCAAAGAAAATTTCTACAGAACTTAGTTGAGTCACTCTAAGAACCGAATGAATGGAAACTGTTTCCAAAGGAAGCGATATTACCCTATAATCACTGAAGGACACACCAAAATAGATTCAACGATCCAGCAAACTACACTTTAAGATTTTCTCACATACTAGGAAAACACACAAAACCAGAGCAAAAGTTTCAAGCCTTTCAAGAAAATAGAAGTCCAGCAAACAAACTCTAGTTATTATTCGTTTGCAAAGTTTAAATTTCAGCACAAAGGGAGCTGCATGTCACAAAAAGCCATGTGATTCACCAGTGACATTCAGCAAGGCGTATTAATTACATGGTATCTGGATTTTTCCATTTATTTACCCTTCTCAGCAAGTAAGGATCAAACTTCAAAAAAAACCCCAAAACATCTGTCTCCAAAAGAGATGTTTTGAACAAACGTCCCCACGGTCATTCAGCACTTGCAGAGGCCAGCGCCGCACCTCTACCCAACTCGTTCGGCAAGGCTAAGGGTCCGGCCCCCGCCTCGCGCAGCCGGCGGACTCACCCCGTTAACCTTTAGACACAAAAGCCTCAGGTAAAACCCATTATGCCCAAATTTTAAGCCCCTCAGAGGGCAGTTCAGGGCCCGTTGAGCGCACCCGCCCTCGCCGCTACCGCCCACGGGCCGAGGCCCGTGGCTCCCACCACACCACCCCCTCCCGCCCGCCCCCCAGCCTCTCTCACCAGGTGCAGGGCCATGGGCAGCGTCAGCAGGAACAGCCACAGATAGAGGTGGCAGCTGTTGGTGAAGGCGCCCTGCTCCGGGTCGTGGTACCAGCCCCCGGTCAGCGCCGCCCACACGCCCTGCCCCACCAGCCGCGCCGCCGGCGACACCATGGCCGCCCCCCGCCGCCGCCACCGCCGCCG